>JANAVB010013727.1:17500-43325 GCA_029216955.1 Iris pallida | reverse complement strand
AGCCGCAGAAGCAAGGATCTGGAGATCCCATGCGGCCAAGTGAAACTAAGCTGCAGAAGGAATGCTCCTGGAGACCCCATACGGCTAAGTAGACTCAAGCCGCAGAAGGAATGCTCCTGGAGACCCCATGCGGCTAAGTAGACTCGGGCCGCAGAAGCAAGGCTCTCGAAGACCCCATACGGCTAAGTAGACTCGAGCCGCAGAAGCAAGGCTCTCGAAGAACCCATACGGCCAAGTGAACCGAGCCGCAGAAGCAAGGCTCTTGGAGACCCCATGCGGCCAAGTGGACTTGAGCCGCAGGAGGAAGACTCTTCAGACTTCATGCGGCCAAGATGATCCGTGCCACAGAAGGAAGTCTCTTGAAGATCTCATACGACCAAGCCAATTTGAGCCGCAGAAGGAAGACTCTTGAGACCTCATGCTACCAAGATGATTCGAGCCGCAGAAGGAAGGCTCTTGAGATTTCATGCGGCCAAGCCGATCCAGGCCGCAGAAGAAAGACTCTTGGTACCGCATGCGGTCAAGTTCATCCGGGCCGCAGAAGATTGATTTTACTCTGTTGTGGGGGGACACATGGCAATTTGACCAAGTCTCAACCACCCAGATTCGCTACAACAAAATCTCAACAACCCTCCACCAGCTGGCAGCCCAAGATCGAGTCTTTGTTGCTGTTACAAATACTTGGCCACGTGGCCCTTTATGTGCCTAAAATCTGCTATTGCAGGAATCACTATAAATAGCAAGGTGCCACACCCCTGCAAAAGGCTGGCAATCTACGAAGGGCAATTTCTTCAAGAGCAAGGATCGTGTCAGATAGTCCAAGGAGTAAGTAGAGTTGCTACACTTTCTCGAGCCTCTATCATCACCCCCAGAATCAAAAACTAAATAATTGTACTTAGATTATTCCTATGATTTCTTTCTAGGCTTTTTCTTGTACAAGCGAGTTTGCAATCAAGTTCAATTTCTCTATAATTCTTGTTCTTGATATTTAATGGCAAATATGATGGCGACTCTGCTGGGGACATCCTTCTCCTCTGATAAGAAGTTGGTGACGTAATCTGACGCGTCCAAGCTCGGCTCTACGCAGAAAATGCTCGTGGTTCGTTTTGACCAACGAACTGTGATAAATCACTATGCTTCAATGTATGCTTTACTACTTCAAAGATGGCTATCGATATGAACTGAATTCATTTAGTTCTAATAGAAAGAAAACTCTATAGCATGCCTTCCTTAACAATCAGAGTCGGTTTAGACTGGGTTCGTTTCGTCCACTTAGCAATTATATTTTGCTAACCCTTCCCCAACTCACCAAGTGTTGCGGGAGCCCTGAACAGAAGCTGAAGTGCTGGAAGGCATTTTGAAGCTCTTCCTATTTTCAAAGTACTTTGAAGCTAATTCAATCGAAGGCTTATGTATAAAGGGGCGAATGTATGAAACGACAAGTGTTAGTTCAGGCAGCTTGTCGAGTATATTTCTTTTATTTCAGTAATATAGCCGCAATGGCATCCAATGTAATTACGACTTGCACTTCATTGCAAGCTGTGAATGAAAAGCGTATTTCTATCTTCCTAAACTGTATCTATATCCTGATGTGATTTATGAAGTTTTAACTTGGTGTTTCAATATAATAATCAACGTAATATTCTTGCCTTGTACGAGTACAATTCCAGACTCGTACGGCATCACGTCTTAGCGAGGACGATTGATTTGGCATAATAACACTGGAGACGAACGGTTTGTCGACTTGGGGCGTGACAAAGCTGAGGCAAGTTCATTGAAGCCACCAACCTAAACAAGGAGTTGCCTCGACCAAGCAGGACTTTGAGCAAGCCGTTGCATAGCCAAGTCCACACTCTGTTGTATTTCGATTCCTCCGGTTGACTTGAACAGGGCGGGGCGGGCACTATACAAGCGACCAATAATGCCTCGATGCTTTCAAGGCAGGGATGCAAACTTTAAGTGCCTCAATGCAGGCTTTGGCCCAAGTAGTCTTGGAAACAAGGCCATCATAGCCCAACAACCGCCAAGAGCCCCAGTAAATGCAAGCCAGGATCTAGTGACCAATGAGGAGTCCAACGCACCCACTCATGTTCCTTCCAACAATCATATCCTATCCCGATCGTCCGCTCTATAGTGTCAAAATGTGTATGAATCTATCAGAGAGTTCTACGCTCGTGTTGAGGTCAAAGATAACCGAAAAGTGTAACGCCCCATTTGGAAGATGTGTATTTGTAAGCCTACTTCCCGATATATATTTTTTATTTTAAATATTTCTACTTCAAAAATATATTTTACAAAGGGATTTGTCAAACTATTTTTAAATATATTTTTATTTTTATAAAAGATATATTTAGATATATTAATTATTTTTAAGATTTGAATATATGTTTCAAATATTATTTAATATTGAGTACAATTTTCAAAGTATTATTTCAAAGTTTTATAACTATTTACAAGTATTACATTTGGATTTGGCTAAACATATTTTAAATATTATAAATAAAATCTAGTATTATTTTTAAATTGTTATGGATTAATCTAGGATTTATTGGATTCAATCTAATTGATTGAATCTACAGAAAGGATTCGTTCCATAAATCATATTACTTCCCAAATTAGGGAATCTCCAACTCTATATAGAGAACCTTTCCTCTATTTTCTTCCACAACCACAATTTATCAATCACTAAAAACATTATAGCCACTACCATCGCAATCAACTTTGTGCCGTGCACCATGTCCGTGTCCATCTTCCCTTCCATTATAGCCACCGAACACCACCATGTCCGTGTCCATCCTTCCCTTCCATTATAGCCACCGAACACGATGCCAAACTCGATACAGACGTATCCAAACTAGAAAACCCTAATCCTAACTGCCCGATCCTGTCTCGTCGTTGCTGCACCCGGACTCCTTCTTCCTGAGCCCTCACCGGCCGGAGTCGTGCTGCACCCAAATGCCACCACGGTAGTAACCCAACACCAAAACTTCTCCACTCTGTCTGCCACACTTGATCGGACACTACTATAACCTCGACTACCACTACCATTGTCTCCACGACCACCTCCTCCCTCAACCCGATGCCCCGTCGTCCTCACGTCTTGACCCGTGCCACCCAGATCTGCACAACCCCACAACACTGGACCGCCTCTTATCTTTCTTTTTGCTTACGCCCAACGACACCGAGTCTCGCCCAGCATGATCCAAACCACCCACCGCCCCTGCCACAGAGCCCGACACCCGACTTCACCAAGCACTACCCAGGGAAACCCCTAAAATTTACATCACTTAACCGACCTCAGCCGCCCGGTGGGCGTCCCCTATTCTAGATCGCCAGCCACCCTCGCCTCCATCTCGCTTACCTCGACTATGCCTTTCCAAGCCATTCGTCGCTTCTTCCCGCCTTCCTCCAGATCTCGTCGGATCGCTGCCCTAACAACGTCGATCATCTTCTCCTGATCACCGTGTCGTGCTGCCAAGACCTGCGCGACCCCGACGTTGGTGATCCGTACGGCTCCCTCCCATGGTGAGCTCTCCCATGCCGATACTTTCTCCGGGGAGACAACCCCTCCAGTGTGAGCCTCCACGCGCTATCGAGCGCCGCTTCTTCTCCATCTCCTTCTCCGGCAAGATCCCACAGCCTCTCCGTCGCTTTCCACCAACTCCCTATCACTTTTTGGGGCCACCGGAGAAGATCCGCTCGTTGCCGTCTGAGCACCCCATGCCGGAGCAGCGCTCCGTCTAGCGCCAGAAAAGCTCGGTAAGTGGGCTTCCCCTTCACCTTGTCCTTCTCTCTCCCTATTGAATGTGACAACAGCTTTAATGTTGTCATTGTTATAGTTATTATTATAATTATAATTTTTTTATTTTGTTTATTATTGGGTTATTAGATTATTCTGTTACTGGGTTTTGGGTAACTTTGTTATTGGGTTTTTGGGTTGGGCCGAGTTTTTGGGCTTTTGTTATAATTTGGATTGGTTTATTTAGTTATATGTTTCTATTTAGGCTTTTGGGCTAAACATTTTAACAAGGGATTTTGGGCTAAGAGCATATATGGAGTTTTTGGCTTATTAATATTTATGGAAGTTTACATTATATTTTTCTTCTATGATTATGAGATATTTATTAGATGGGTCCTAAGTGTATTTCTAAATAGTTTTCTAATATATTTACATATATATATAGCTATCTCTAAGTAGTTTATAAATATTGTTAATTATTATTAATCTATATGATATTTCTAAAATATTTTATTGTATTTTAACTATGATTTTGACTTAAAATATTATTATAGTATTTCTAGATATTTTCCAAATATAGCTTTGACTCAAGCATTGTACATGTTCATTGCGAGTTGTCTTGTTCATCCATATTCTTGCTAGTAGTTTCTTGTACATGTTTATTGTTTCCAGTTCATCTACATGTTTCTTTATTTTCTACTATATCTATACTGTATAGCTAATTTTGTATTAAGTTACATAAATGCAACAATGTTGTACTTTGCTCATTTTCTGACTGGATCATTGCAGGTGACTTGGCATGTATCATACTTTCGCACTATGGACCATACGGGTGGCGATAGAGATCTTGGAGGTCAACCATAGATTCTAGATAGAGTAGACACTTCTGGTATTTATATAGTAGGTTTTTATATTATTGGCAATATAAATAAATAATTATTGTGAATGAGCAATTAGATTTGTTTGTTTGAGATTAGCATTAAAACCTAGACAACGTACTACCGCTAATGCTACGGCGTAGGCTGGACTTGGCTACGAACTCGTATACGAAAAGTGAGTACGAGTCGTGACAAGTTTTTTGGTGGCCCATGCAGATCTGTTTTTGTAAAAGATTATGAACTCGCGGTAATACCTATTGGTCATACTACTGCGCGAGCTTACGACTAACAAATGCTCATTCACAATTAGGATTGATTTAATTTTTAGGAAGATGACTAGGAGGAGTTCGTTATTCAATTTGACTTTGGGTTGTTAAGGTTACTAAATAGGCCATATGATTTAGCCAAGGATTTATTGAATTTTAAACCCTATTAGATAACTTAAGGAATTTTCCTAGAAGGATGTACTATTGTGTTTCGATATAATGGCAGGACCACAGGTGGGTAGACTATTCGCTTGGTAAATTAGGCCTTCCTAGAATTCTAGCCTTGTTTGTTCAAATTTTAGTTTTCCCTATCTATAACGTAAGTACGTATTATTTATTTATTTTCCATTCACTATAATTAATTAATTTTTTCTAAGAGTCGATATTCTATTTCTATTTTGAATTTTGAGCCTAACCTGTTTCAATTATCCATGTATTAATTTCAACTCATTTTCATTCATTTTGCGATCGTTTATTTTCAAAATGGATACTTTTACTTCAAGGACAGATACTTATACTTTTTCTATCATGATTAACTTGTTTGAATATCTAGAAACTCCTTTGAAATTTCTTATGGATATAGTTGGAATAATTTTTGATGACTTACAATGGCAAGACAGATGCGCACTATCCTTATTTATTTGAATTACAGAGACTGCAAGTTCACTGCAGCTAACAGCGCACTAGCAAGGTAATTTTAAGTAAGCGTAGATTATCGAATATTATTAAAACTATGTCCTAGTTGTCTTATTTTGATCCTTAAGTTGTATGTTAATATTTTGGATAGAGTTGATAGAGTGTTCGATACCATATCCTTATTTAAGCCATGAAACCAAGAGTTTACTATAGCCAGATGTACACTGGCGAGGCATAAATTCTGGGTAAAATAACTTCAAAAATGTTTACGATTTTTGAATACAATAGAGGCTATGTCTTTTATTGGCATATGCCTATTACACCCACGTTTAAATTTGACTTTATACGTCTTTTCGATAAGCCTTTTAGTCCCTTTCTTACCCCTCCTATTAGTTCCTCATAGTAATCATTTAGTATATTTTGATTCCATTTCAATAGAATAATAGTCGTACGTAGATCTTGATTCTATAATTGTGCCTAAATAATTTTGGTTAACTAGTTGATCGTGCAAAAATGATTTCATCATTCTTATACGACTTTGATCGTGACTAAACTGTTTTGACTATAATTATAGTTGTGCCTATGTTTCAACCCTATTACTGCTAATTTTTAGATTATATTCCAACTTTGATCAAGATTATTTTGATCATATTCATACTCGTGCCAATTTTTTATCATGATTGGATGACTTGCATGATTACCTTTGATCGTAACTACATCCTACTTGTATCTAAGTGATTTTAATCCCGTTAGAGTTTGTCTAACTTTTGATCGTTAATGCTTGCATAATTTCAGTTAGTGGTTAATCGTGCCTAATGACTTTTCTTGCTTAGCTAATCCTATTTCGATTATATCCGTGATTACGCATATCCAGTTTTGATTATTAATCGTATCATTTTTTTCATGATTATATTCTTAGTGTCTAGTCCTACCTTTGAAGTTTAGAGGACAATTTTTCTGAGGTGGACAGATTTGTAAGGCCACTTCGTGATATATATTTTTTTATTTTTATTTTAAATATTTTTAGTTAGAAAATGTATTTTTACGAAGGGATTTGTCAAACTATTTTTAAATAAGATTTTATTTTATATATATTTTAGATTTATTATTATTCTAAGATTTAAAAAATGTTTTAAATATTATTTAATATTGAGTACTATTTTTAAAGTACTATTTTAAAGTATTATTATTATTTACAAGTATTACATTTGGATTTGGCTAAACGTATTTTAAATATTATAAATAAAATCAAGTATTTTTTAAATTATTATGGATTGATTTAGGATTTATTGGATTCAATCTAATTGATTGAATCTATAGAAAAGGATTCGTTCCATAAATTATTACTTTCCTAATTAGGGAATCTCCATCTCCTATATAGAGGACCTTTCCTCTATTTTCTCCCACAGCATAATTTCTAAATCACCACAAACATTATAGCCACTACCATCACAAACAACTTCGTGCTGTACTATGTCCGTGTCCATCCTTCCCTTCCGTTATTTTCAATTACAATTATATTTTCCCGTCGCGTCTGACAACCCAAGACACGACGCCAAACTTGATATAGAAACATCCAAACTAGAAAAACATAATCGTAATTGCCCAACCCTATCCCATCATCGTCGTACCCGGCCTCATTTTTCCAGAGTCCTCGTCGGTCGGAGTCGTGCTGTACCCAAATGCCACTACGGTAGTAATCCAACACCGGAATTTCTCCACTGTGTCCGACCACACTTGCCCGGACCCTATAACCCCGACTACCACGAGCACTGTCACCATCGTCACCACGACCACCTCCTCCAAAAACCCGATGTCCTGTTGTCCTCACGCCTTGATCCGCGCTACCCATATTTGCACAACCCCACAATACTGGACCGCCTCTCACCTTACTTTCAGCTCACGCCCGGTGACGCCGAGTCTCGCCCAGCTCGATCCAAACGACCCGTCGCCCCTGCCACGGAGCCCGGCCCCCGACTTCACCAAGCACCACCCAGGAAACCCCCCAATATTTACATCACTTACCTGACCTTAGCCTCCCGGTGGCCGTCCCCTATTCCAGATCACTAGCCACCCTCGCCTCCATCTCGCTTACCTCGTCCACACCTTTCCAAGCTGCCCGTCGCTTCTTCTGTCTGCCTCTAGATCCCGCCGGATCGCTACCCCAGCATTGTCGATCATCTTCCCCTGACCACCGTGCCGCGTTGCCGAGACCTACACGACCCCGACGTTGGTGATCCGCGTGGCTCCCTTCCACGGTGAGCTCCCCTATGCCAACGCTTTCTCCGGGGAGACAAGCCCTTTAGCGCGAGCCTCCACGTGCCGTCGAGTGCCGCTTCTTGTCCATCTCCATCTCCGACGATATCCCGCAGCCTCTCCGTCGCTTTCCAGCCGACCAACTCCCTACCACTTTCCAGAGCCGCCGGAGAAGATCCTCTTGTCGCCGTCTTAGTGCCCCACGCTGGAGCAGCACTCCGCCGAGTGCCAGAAAAGATCGATAAGTGGGCTTCCCCCTTCACCTTATCCTTTCTCTTTCCCTATTGAATGTGACAATAGCTTTAATGCTGTTGTTGTTATAGTTTATTATTTTTGTTTATTTTTGGGTTATTAGATTATTCTGTTACTGGGTATTGGGTAAATCTATTATTGAGTTTATTGGTCGTGTCGAGTTTTTGGGCTTTTGTTATAATTTGGATTGGTTTGTTTATATGTTTCTATTTAGGCTTTTGGGCTCAACAATTTAACAAGAGATTTTGGGCCATGAGCATATATGGAGTTTTAGGCATATTAATATTTATGGAAGTTTACATTATATTTTTCTTATATGATTATGAGATATTTAGATGGCCCTTAAGAGTATTTCTAAATAGTTTTCTTAATAAATTATATATATAGCACTCTCTAAGTATATTTTAAATATTTTAATTATTATTAATCTATATTTTTCTAAAATATTTTTTTGTATTTTAACTATGATTTTTGACTTAGAAATACTATTATAGTATTTCTAGATATTTTCCAAATATGTTGACTCAAGAGTTATACTTGGCAAAAAGTGAGATTTTGCCTAAAATAATATTCCTAGATTTTCAATGTATCTATCTAAATATTTTGACTAATACAAACATAGTTTTCTAGTATTATAAATATTTTCCAAATAAATATATATATTAATTTTCTTCGATTCTCAACTTGATCGTGACTAGTCATATGTTTCGATTTCTTGTGATTTTGACTACTTCATATCAACCCTAGGCTAATTGGACCGTTCCGGACCCAATGGTATGATCTGTTCCATCATTAGAGGCCATCTTGCATACTTATGACATTTGTGATTATTCTGTGCCAACATAATCAAGTCACAAACAACTGCAACTATTTGAGGCAAGTACACTATTGCTTTATGTGCTTCGTACATTATAATGCTATCTTTTTATTATGTTTCATTGAGTATCCTGTTGAGACACGGTAGGCTTGATTGTATTATTACTCGTGTATTGACTGTTTAGTGAGTCGAGAGGGGAAATCATAAGTAGATGTGTGAACAAACTCCAATGAATGTTTAGTGAATGATAACTAAGTCATACACCTCACGTATGGGTTAGCCGTACCAAAAATAAATGATAGCCATCGTATGATGTACCGTATTAGCCCAATCATTGACATGTCAAAAAGTATTTCAAATACACTATTTGTTTATTGTACATGTTTATTGCTAGTTGTCTTGTTCATCCATATTTTTGTTAGTAGTTTCTTATACATGTCTATTGTTTCCAGTTTAGCTACTTGTTTCTTATTTTCTACTACATCTCTACTGTATTGATTATTTTCTTTTAAGTTACACAAATGCAATATGGTTATATTTTGCTCCTTTCCTGATTGGATCATTGCAGGTGACTTGGCATATTTTCTACTTTCACGTTATGGACCATACGGGTGGAGATCTTAGAGGTCGACCCTAGATTCTAGATAGAGTAGACACTTCTTGTATATATACTTAGCAAGTTTTGTATTATTAGAAATGTAAATAATTATTGTGAATGAGCAATTAGATTTGTTTTGTTTGAGATTGACATTGAGACCTATACAACGTACTACCGCCGTTGCTGCGGCGTAGGCTGGACTTGGCTACGAACTCGTATCCGAAAAGTGGGTGCGGTTCGTGATAGGGGGTCCAACGCACCCACTCATGTTCCTTACATAATGGACAATCATATCACCCCGATCGTCCACTCCTATAGCGTTGAAAGATGTGTATGAAGCTATCAGAGAGTTGCACGCTCGTGTTGAGGTCAAAGATAACCGAGAAGTGTATTGCCCAGTCCCAAAATAAGGAGGACTAGGTACGTAAAGCTGTAAATGTGGTATAATCATGGCTCACTGAATCTCATCCACAAATTAAAATAATAAAATATTATAAAATCAATTATGAATTGTAGTACAAGTCGTTAGGTGGAGACAAATCCATTACCAAGCATTTTATATGAGAATGAACAAATAATAATGAAAAGAATTTGTCAAGTCATCTTTGACAGAAATGAGAAGACCATGATCTTGGCCATACCATCTTATAAAAAGTCAAAAAACACACACATGGAGAGATTACCATGTCTTCAGATGGACGTAACAAGATACAGAAAATATGCCATATAACTGAAGAAGAAAGTGATTCGTAAGACCGCCCCACACAACCGTCAGAAAAAGACATAATCACCGCTTCTCCCATTACCGAACTCCCATACCCAGTTTGAAGCTAATGTGGAAAACTCCCATGGCCAAGTACAACTCCAGAAAATTGCTTCCCAGGGAAGTGCCACCGCACCCACCAAAACCCATGCCTTAAACCTTACCAACAAATTTGATATCCTAACCATGAAACTTATCGATGACACCCAGGAGACAAATCACGCTGATGACATCTAGGAGAATGATACTCGGATGAGGCCTCTGAGATCGGCAGGGCGCCAAGGAGGGAGGTATCACCCCTCGAAAGGCGATGCCCTAGAAACTGGAAAACCTATTAGAACCGAGCAGTCGCATTGATGGAGTAGAGGATAATAATCCAGTAGAGGCAGTCGAGATCGAGGTCAGCACCCAAAACAGGATTACCCATCAATATCGAGCAGCTCTGGGAAGCGACAGCTGGAGATGAGGTCCAACAGGAGTCGTCCGACGATATTCTGTTAGAGAGCGACCTGTTAAAGTGTCCTCTATAATCCGTACAGGAAGCCCACCTAACCCTCACAATGAAGCAGACATTCATGTGGAACTGTGGCCAAAATAGGTCCAAAACTAGTGGCCAGGTTGAAACAAGTGATTGACGCTGACTTTGCGAGCCCAGATAACTATTTTGGAGCATTGGCCGAAATAGAAGGATAGGTTTATCTGCACCCTGCAGCAGATCCAGTCAACATCAGCAAGGACAGATGCTCCAAGGAGACCGAAAAGGCTGACGCCATCACCAAAAATCCAACAAAAAGACGTACTAAAGTGGTAACGGCTATGATCACTCAATCCGCCGTAAAACTCACCAAATCCCCCCTCCCCAACCACCTCAATGATTAACATCCTCTCATGTAATGTACGGAGCCTCGCGAACAAATCCACCTTGAGAAGATTAAAATGTCTCAAGAGACTCAACAGAATTGATATTCTTGTGATTATTGAACCCAAAATTCCTTCCAAGAAACTCAAGTCCATCCAGTTACAGTTAGGCTTCTCCTCTGCCATTGCCAGCTGTCACGACATCTAAATGCTTCTCGCGGTAGACGTGAAGCACGACATCATCAATGACTGGAGATAAGTGCTCTCGTGCTGGGTGGAACACCCCATGCTTAGTCTCGACCTCTTCTGTCTGTATTTTACGGTAGTTACAATATCTTCGAGCGCAAACAGCTTCGGAATTCTCTGATTGACATCCACCATCAACACAATAACCTCCCCTGGCTCTGCATCGATGATTTCAACGCAGTCATATGCAGGAAGAAGAAGTCGAAAGGTCGGTCCCCTCCCACATCAGCGATGTTTGACTTTGCCAACTTTATTTTTAACGTCCGTCTATCTCTGCTTCAGTTTTCTAGCAATGCCTTCACGTGGTGCAACATGCAAGAAGGAGCCTGGCGGCAATAATCCCGCCTTGATCGTGCTCTCATTAACTCGCAGTGGTCTAACCTTGATCTTAATTACAAACTCACGTACCTCAACACCACTAAATTGGATCACCCCCTGCTCCTTATCGAGATCAGCAAATTTCTAATCAACCAAAGAAGAATTTTTGTTTCCTCGACCTGTGGTGTCACCACCTGCAGTTCAGGGACACTGTGTCAGCTGCTTGGAGAGGTCCTGATACTCTCGACCTACTCGTTCGTATGGCCGTCAAACTTACTGCTACCAGGAAATCACTCACTACTTGGTGCAAAGAAACCTACGGCGACATATTCCAGCTGTTTGCATCGCAGAGGACAGCGTTTCTCGTACTGAGATACAGTTTGCCCACGACGGCTCTCCTTTGGCTCGTGCTTCCCTCAACCTTACTAGAGCGCTCTTGAAGTTTTGCCTTAAAGTCGAGGAGTAATTCCGGAAACAGAAAGCCAGGATGACCTGGATATTGAGGACGACAAGAATACGAGCTACTTTTACTCTTACGTCAAGGGGCACAGACTGATGGAACTAGGGATTCCCAGGACCCTTACTTCGGTATGCATATTGATCGATAGAAAGTTAAACATATTTAATACGTGTTCTAACCCTTCATAGACGGAAACTAGTGTTCACGAATTATACCTATGGCGGGAAGAAGACAAGTAGTTCCTGGCAATCTCGAGCGGACGACCCCAAGATCTTCTGCAGGTATTCCTTCCTCAAATTGGACGTCGTGGGCGATAATCTCCCAACCTTTTTTTCTCCTTGGCAGCCATCTCTTTCTCTCCTTACGTGAATCACGAATTTAGAGAAAGCTCCAGATTTCTGATCAGTAATTTGACGGCCAGAGAATAAAGGATATATATAGGCTACGGTAGGGACCATGAGGAGAAATTAGGATTAGGCCTCCTAACGGATCTGGATATCCCATGTTCAGTCCGAACACACAATCATGGCCCATTAACAATAGCTCGGTCCACTAATGAGCTATTGTTGCACTACCTCTCTAATCCCAAATATATTTGTGGGCTCCTTTTATTATATGCTCGTTTGGCTCCCCATGTTAAGATATCGAATGTCCGTCGATTAAATTAAGTTACTGACAACTATATTGATTCGACATCTTTTATCCTTAAGTAGTATCGCTCAACTTTATTTCTTATGTCGTATATAATCCACATGTAGGGTTTACATGATAATCCTTATGAGCTCCTTAAGGGGACATCATCAACCCGATGTATCGGGACATAGATTCCATTTATAATCAACAACCCATCATACATACAATGTTATTACCCAATTCATAGAGGTTATTGACCCATAATGAATCTCACTCTTTCATGAGTCAAAATAATGCGCACTGCATATACATGTCTAGTATTATATCTGGATTAAGAGCACAAGCATCCATAATAACAGAGGTGTTTGTTCTCTTATGTAGTTACTACAAAAGGAACAACCTCAAGTGGTCCTGTTCGATACACAAAGTGTACTAGTGCAAACGTATAGTCAAGATAGACTAATACCAGATTATACTACAACCTTTCCAATAGATTGTCCAAGTTCATCTAGGTTGTGAACTATTTATATATTCTATAGGGAACTCATAATATGATCTTTTGTGTGATACCACACACCATATTATCTACAATATAGAATATCAGATATTTGCATTAACACTTGCAACAAATACAATATGCAAACATTTGCCCATATGATTCTCATTCAAAATTTAAGAAAATAAGGTTACTACAAAAGTGATGCTTTTAGTATATAACCCTAACAATCTCCCACTTATACTCAAAGCATTGCTTTTCAGTATACTGTTACAAATCTCCTACTTATACTTAAATCCATGCTGCTACACATCTGACTCCCATTCCCTCAACATGACTATCAAAAGCCTTAGCTGGTAAGCTCTTTGTAAAGGGATCAGCTAGTTTATCGGCTGATGCTATCTTGATCACAACAATATTTCCTTTTTTTATGAAATCTTGTATCAGGTGGTACTTGCGCTCAATGTGTTTACCTGTCTTATGGGCTCGTGGTTCCTTCGAGCTTGCAACTGTACCACTATTATCACAATAAAGTATAATAGACTTAGGCAAACTAGGTACCACATCTAAGTCCAACAGAATGTTTCTAAGCCAAACCGCTTCTTTGGCTGCCTCAGAGGCTGCCACATACTCAGCTTCCATGGTGGAATTAGCAATACATTTTTGCTTGATACTCCTCTACACAATGGCTCTACCTCCCAAAATAAATATATAACCTGAGGTAGATTTCTTGGAATCCCTATCTGACTAAAAATCTGAGTTTGTATATCCTAAGGGAACTAAACTATCTGCCTGGTAAACTAGCATATACTCTTTAGTCCTTTTCAGGTACTTCAAAATATGTTTTACGGCAGTCCAGTGCTCTTGTCCTGGGTTAGACTGATATCTGCTGACCATGCCTACGGCAAAGTAGATGTCTGGACTCGTACATAGCATTACATACATTAAGCTTCTTACTGCTGAAGCATAAGGAACTGCTTTCATGTTCTCTATCCCTTTAGGTGTCCTCGGACACTGCTCCTTTGATAGAGCAATTCCATGTCTAAAAGGTAAAAAATATTTCTTAGAATTTTGCATACTAAAATGAGTTAGTACAGTATCGATATAGGAAGCTTGGGATAAGCCCAACATCCTTTTCTTACGATCTCGTAAAACTTTGATCCCAAGGATGTGACCTACTTCTCCCAAGTCTTTCATATCAAACTGTTTGGATAACCATAACCTTGCATCAGATAACACCTTCACATTATTTCCAATAAGCAAGATGTCATCCACATAAAGTACTAGGAACATCACCACGTTTCCATCACACTTTCTGTATACACATGATTCATCATGACATTGATCAAATCTATAGGATTTTATCACCTGATCAAAACATATATTCCAAGATCTGAAAGTTTGCTTAAGTCCATAAATTGACTTCTTGAGCTTACAAATAAGATGCTCTTGGCCCTTTTCAATGAACCCGTCTAGTTGCTTCATATTATGTCTTCCGCAAGACTTCATTAAGGAAAGCCGTCTTGACATCCATTTGCCAAATCTCATAATTGAGATGAGCTGTAATAGATAAAAGAATCCGGATAGACTTAAGCATGGCTACTGGATAAAAGGTTTCCTCATAATCGATACCCTCTCTTTGAGTAAAACCTTTTGCTACAAGCCGAGCTTTAAATGTTTCAACCATACCGTCTGATCCTTTTTTCTCTTATAGACCCACTTACATCCAATGGCTTTTACACCAACGGGTGGTTCTACAAGCTTTCAGACTTGATTAGCATCCATAGATTCTATTTCAGATATCATTACTTTTTGCCAAGACTCTGCATCTTTATCTTGGAGTGCTTCATTGTAGGTACAGGGATGATAATCTTGTTCCTCAGGGACAAAGTCTGACGACTCTCCCAAGAACATATATCTATCAGGTTGTATCACAACCCTCCTACTACGACAAGGCACTATCGGTTGTGGTGTAACATTTGTGACACGTTGTGCAGTTATTTGTGGTTCATCCTCTTGTACTGTTGGTACTGAAGTACTTGGTGTCTCACCTCTCAGTTCTTATAGAACAACTCTACTTGTGGGTTTATGGTTCATCACATAGTCTTTCTCTAAGAATCGGGCATTGGTGCTAACAATGACCTTCTGATCCTTAGGACTATAAAATAAACCTCCTTTCGTTTCTCTTGGATAGCCTACAAACAAGCGTACTTCTGTACGAGATTCTAACTTATATGCTTTTCCATTCAGCACATGTGCTGGACTACCCCAAATGCGAATATGTTTCAGACTAGGCTTACGCCCAATCCACAGCTCTGTGGGAGTAAGAGGTACTGACTTAGAAGGAACCAAGTTCAAAATATAAGCTGTAGAATCTAAGGCATATTCCCAATACGAATCTGGTAAATCTGAGTAACTCATCATTGATCTAACCATCTCCATAAGAGTTCTATTCCTTCTTTCGGCTACACCATTCTGCTGGGGCATTCCAGGTGCAGTCAATTGGAATGTAATCCCAGCCTTTGATAAATAATCCCTAAACTCTCCAAAGAGGTACTCGCCACTATGATCTGATCGTAATGACTTGATACATTTTCTATGACGTTTCTCCGTTTCAGCCTTGTACTCTTTGAATTTCTCAAAGCACTCAGACTTACGGCGCATCAAATAAATGTATCCATACTTGAATAATCGTCAATAAATGTGAAAAAATATTCAAAGCCACCTTTAGATAGGTAGTCATGGGTCCACACAAATCAGAATGAACCAATTCCAACACATCTTTGGCCCTATACCCCTTTGCCGTAAAAGGCCTTTTGGTTATTTTACCTTCCAAGCAGGATTCACAGACTGGTAGTGCCTCCACTTCCAATGAACCCAAAGGTCCATCTTCAGCTAGTCTTTGAATCCTTCTTAGGTTAATATGGCCCAATCGTAAGTGCCAAAGATATGTTTGGTTCATACAAGAAGGTTCTTCTTTCTCTTATTTAAGTTTGATGACATATTATTTATTTCCATAAGTTGCATTGTGGGCGAAACAGGATTAATGACATACATATTATCAACTAATGCACCAGAACAGATAAAATATTATTCTTTCTAATAACAATATTATCATTAAAATAAACTGAATATCCATCCTTAACTAACATAGAAACATAAATTAAATTCCTTCTAAGTGAAGGTGCATAAAGACAATATCTTAATGTCAAAGTCTTATTTCTACCAAAAGATAAAGTAACATCTCCTAAGGCAACGACCGCTACTTTTGTAGTGTCTCCCATGAACAAGCATATCTCTCCATCACTGAGCCGCCTGGTTTCCTGGAACCCCTGCAATGTATTGCAGACATGATTAGTGGCTCATGTATCTACACACCAGGTGCCGGTAGATAACACCGCTAAACATGTTTCAACTACTAGTAAATGAGATATGCCTTCTTTGTTCGCTTATTTGAGAATTGGACAATCAGTCTTCCAATGTCCTGACCCTTTGCACTTGAAACATTTGCCTTTCGGCTTTTTCACAGCGCCTTGAGGTCCCATGCCCTTCTTTGTTGAGTTTGCCTGTTTTTGAATGTTATTCTTCTTCTTACCACCTTTTGGCTTAGAAGTAGAAGCCTTTTCAGAAATAAAAATATGACCACTCTGCCTAAAAAGAGATTCAGCATCATGTTGCTCTTTTACAAGTTCTGCCAAACTATACAACCTTTTGTTCATGTTGTAATTAAGGCAAAAATTGTCAAAACTTTTAGGCAGAGTCCCGAGAATGATATCGACCTAGAATTTCCTATCGATTTTAGCTCCAAAGATCTCCATCTCATTCAGATGACCCATCATCTTTAGAACATGATCCCTTACTGGTGTACCCTCAGCCATTTTTGTATTCATCAAACACTTCATAGCAAACTGCCTAGCTGCTCTACTCTGATGTCCGAAGCGTTCCTTGATGTTATACATCATGTCATAAGCCGTGGCCATGGCCTGATGCTGATGTTGCAGTACATTTGACATAGATGCCAGAATGTAACATCGCGCCATCTCATCTGCCTTTTTCCACTTCTTATAAGCCTCTTTGACCTCTTCATCAGAGTTAGCATCAGGCTTAGGTGGGCATTCTTCAACAAGTACATATTTGTACTCCTCAGCTGTCAAGACAATGTCCATATTACGTTTCCAGTCAATATAATTAGGTCCAGTAAGTTTATTTTCTTTAAGAATCACCATAAGTGGACTGAAAGAACCCATTTTTGAAATCCTGAGAATCACATAAATAAAAATTATGTAGGGAAAAAACTTTTTGAATTAATTAAATATTGATTCCCTCAAACAATAATAAGATATTTACCAACACCGTGAATATCATAAATTTAGCATGCCATGATAGTGTGAACGTATACAAATTCAACTTTGTTCAAGTAGGTACTACCTATTAATTTTACTATAATGTCAACATAACTTTATGATAAATAAAATTAATATGTTGGTCTTGCTCTGGTCATACAAATAACAGCAGTGACTCCGATGGGGAGGATACCATTATTTATATCTAAGTGTATACCATTACTTACTACTAAGTCTATTACCTTGTAATGAGTTCCTTCAAATGGTGAAGTGAACACATACTAGGTAACTTTCTACAATTATCCCTAAGAAAGTTTGTACTGGTGATCCATAATTATACTCATTCGATATGGAGGAAAGCACTAAAGCCAACGCGCAAGTATAATTACATCACCTACAAACCAGTAATAGAGTCCATAGGATTTATACTAAATAAATATCCTCTCCCACTTAGTTATTTAACAATAAGAATTTTTCTACTAGTTGATATTATATCTATTGTCCATTATTAATGTAGGCTTAATTTTTTTAAAAAAATATCCACACAATAATAAACATGCATAATCAGAAAAAGCAAAATGACAACAAATAAGAGAAAATATCCAACTATTATGGTCATCTTTTCTGCTCCGTCCTTAACTATCCGAATCCAAAATCTTGCGCTGCACGGATCTATTCGGGGTTCGACCTATCATACGCCTCTGGACTGCTTAAAACTAGCATCTCGTCTGGCGTCAGAAACAGCCACCACCGCCATCACGATTGATAAAAAATAATTAAGAATACATCAATCCTATGCCTCCCAAATGAGTTTATACATAATCTAGATTGAAAAATAAAATTATAAGCACGATCAACCCTCGTGATTTTAATTACATCCACAGTAATAACATCCACACATGTCCGTGGTTTAAAACAATCACAAAACAAACGTACATTAGACCATAATAGTTGGATCTAAGATGCCTGCAAAACTGAGTTAGAACAGATCTACATCTACCGACTATTACACAACGCAAGTTTTATTGGACAACATGGACGTATCAATCAATATGCAGATCCAAAGTAGCTCTGGTACCAATTGATGGAACTGGGGATTCCCATGACCCTTACTTTGGTGTGCGTATTGATCGATAGAAAGTTAAACAGATTTAATACGTGTTCTAACCCTTCATAGGAGAAAACTAGGGTTCACAAATTATACCTGCGACGGGAAGAAGACAAGTAGTTTCTGGCAATCTCGAGCGGACGACCCCAAGATCTTCTGTACGTATTCCTTCTTCGAGTTGGATGTCATGTGGGTGACGATCTTCCAACCTTTTCTTCTCATTGGCAACCTTCTATTTCTCTCCTTACGTGAATCACGAATTTAGAGAAAGCTTCAGATTTATGATCAGTAATTTGGCGGCCAGAGAATAGAGGGATATATAGGCTACGGCAGGGACCATGAGAAGAAATTAGGGTTAGGCCTCCTAACGGATCTGGATATCCCGTATTCAGCCCGAACACACAATCTAGGCCCATTAACAATAGCTCGGTCCACTAATGAGCTATTATTGCACTACCTCCTAATCCTAAATTATGTTTGTGGGCTCCTTTTAGTATATGTTCGTTGGCTCCCCATGTTAAGATATCGAATGTTCGTCGATCAAATTAAGTTACTGACAACTATATTGATTCGACATCTTTTATCCTTAAGCAGTACCGATCAACTTTATTTGTCATGTCGGATATAATCCACCTGCAGGGTTTACAAGACAATCCTTATGTGCTCCTTAAGGGGACATCATCAACCCGATGTATCGGGACATGGATTCCATTTATAATCAATAACCCATCATACATACAATATTATTACCCAATTCATAAAGGTTGTTGACCCATAATGAATCTTACTCTTTCATAAGTCAATTAATACACGCTGCATATACATGTCTGATATTATATCCGGATTAAGAGCAAAAGTATCCATAATAACAGAGGTATATGTTCTCTTATATAATCAGTATAAGGTAAGAACCTCAAGTGGTCATGTTCAATACACACAGTGTACTAGTGTAAACCTATAGTCAAGATAGACTAATACCAGATTACACTACAACTTTTCCAATAGATTGTCCAAGTCCATCTAGGTTGTGAACTATTTATATATTCCATAGGGAACTGATAATATGATCTTCTATGTGACACCACACACCATATTATCTACAATATAGAATATCAGACATTTGCATTAACACTTGTAATAAATATATATGCAAACATTTTTCCATATGAATCTTATTCAAAATTTAAGGAAATAAGGTTACTACAAAGTGATGTTTTTAGTATATAACCCTAACACAGACATCAACTCAACCTCCACCAGATCACTGACAAGAGTGGTCGCACACTCAAAGACCAATAGGATATTTAGTCGGCCGCGATGGCTTTCTATACCCAGTTGTTCACCAAAGAAATCATCCTCAAGAACGAGGCTTTCTTACGACGATCCTCGCTTGATCGAAGACAGAGACAGAGACAACTCCCAACTGCAGCTCCAACCCTCCGAGCTAGAAGTAAAAGACGTCGCATGGGCACTGAACGAGTATAGTACTCTTGGAACAGACGGATTTACTGGCATTCATCAGATCCTGCAGGGGCATCATCTAGACGAACATTCATGAGGCGATGATAGCCTTCTTCCAACAAGCCAGATACCTCAAATCAATATCCAGTGCCAACCTAATCCTGATCCCCAAGAAGGATAACCCAGAGACTTTTAAAGATTTCTGCCCTCTGAGCTTGTGCACCTTTACTAACAAGATCATCTCTAAAATTATAGCTAATCGTATGACAAGGCTACTTCCCAAGATTATCTTTGAAGATCAAAGTAGATTCGTCAGAGGTCGTAACATCTTAGACAACATCCTGTTGGCTCAAGAGATGAACAGCTGCATGAAATTCCCGTCTACGGGAGGGAATATTGCTACTAAGCTGGACATGGAAAAGGCGTATGATAGGCTCGATTGGCAATTCATGATCTGGGTATTCAGGGCCTTCGGGTTTCGGAGATTTGGATTGACATCGTTTGGAGATCGATCAGTAACTCGTGGTTCTCCACTGTCGTCAATGGTCAAGCAGAAGGCTTTTTTAAATCCAGTTGTGGAGTCAGACAAGGAGACCCATTATCGTCCACCATCTCATCATCGCTGCTGAAGTGCTAAGCAGAAATTTGAACCATAAGGTTGGTACCCCTCGTTTCCAGTACTTCTATACTGCTAGCGGCTGCCTGATCATCACCCACCTGGCCTACACCGACGACAATCTTATCTTATCTTCTGGCGATGCGGGGTCCGTCGAGGTGGTTAACAACACGCTGCAAAGATACTCTAGATGCTCTGGTCAGCGTGTCAACCCTAACAAGAGTGATATTTACGTCCACCACACAAAACATAGAGAACACACTACCATACTCACTAATATTACTTCCTCCTCTATTGCCTACCCTTTTTTCACCTATTTAGGGTTCCACTGGTGTACAACAGATCTAATAGGGTCTTTTCGATGGGTTGGTGGGCAAAATCAAAAAAAAGATTGAGGATGGCACAACGTGATCTTATCGCCTGGCAGTAAGATGATTCTGATCCAGCATATGCTTTCTTCCATCCCGATTTACCACCCTGGCCGCTGCTCCCTTCTAAGAAGGTCCTCACCAACATTGAAAATCTTTTCGCCAACTTCTTCTGGGGTCACTACGATGGCAAGGACAAGCATCATTGGGCTAGTTGGGACTCTATGGCTAGACCCACGTCCGAGGGTGGCCTAGGATTCTGCAGGTTGGCTTATGTTGTTGACGCTTGCTTGATGAAGATATGGTAGAAGCTTCGTGAGAAATGCCCTATGCGGGTTCGTTTCATAAAGGCCAGATATTTCAAGCACACACATCCGACTGTCACCTCCTTCAATAGCAGATCCTCTGCTTTTTGGGGACGCATCCTGAACGGTCGGCAACTTGTCGAGCCATTGATCCGTCTCCAGCTGGGCTTGGACGAATCGTCCCTATTTTCTGAAAGGTGGTCTGGAGACGACCTTCTCTCCCTAATTCGTGTGCCCCTACCTCTAGTGTGATAAGAGATCAATAGGCCAGTGCTGGAAGTAGAATTGGGAGAAGGTCAGGGCATGGATTGGAGAGGAGGCCACAGTAGTTTTAGCCGACTCCGGCTTGGTGGTTGGAATGGATCCTGACTCTCTGCGGTGGTCCCTGACGGCTAATGGCTCATTCAGTCTGGCATTGGAGCGGTGAGCGGTTCGCGGCTTCACCTTGCCATACCCCATTATTGGGTCGTTCTGGCAGCCTTGTATCTCCAAGAAGTGGTTCTTCCTAATTTGGAGAGCTCTTCGTATGAAACATCCCACCGACGATGCCCTCGCCACCATAGGATTCAGTTTAGCATCTGCGTGTCATTGCTGCTCGGAGCGTCAGCCTGAAACAGTCTCTCATTAGGAGACCTGGCTTTGGAAGTATGGATCCGGTGCTCTAACTATTGCCTCCCAGACCAGGACGTTGGGGGCTTCAACGATCTTCTTGCCACCTAGGGTAGAGCCTCGCACGACCACCAGATCATCGCAACTGCCATCACGTAGGTCATTTGGAAGAATCGTAACAAATACGGATACGAAGGGCACCAGTATACCTTTAACCAACTGATCCGCAAGGTCTACAAATAGATACACAAGGTTAGCAGACACTACAAGCACGTCCGAAAGGGATTCTAGAACTCCCTGAACAACTCACTTTTATTTTGTCCAAGGTTTAGCCTCCGAGCGGGAGCCTGCCTCCCTACTACTTTTCTTTTATGTTATTTTCAGGTCTTGAGCATACTTGTAAAGGCTACGGCATTTTGCGCCTTTGATATGTATATGACATGGTTGTTGTTCAAAAA
Source organism: Iris pallida (assembly GCA_029216955.1). Taxonomy (NCBI): domain Eukaryota; kingdom Viridiplantae; phylum Streptophyta; class Magnoliopsida; order Asparagales; family Iridaceae; genus Iris; species Iris pallida. The sequence continues at coordinate 20,841 of JANAVB010013727.1, read as the reverse complement.
AAATGTTATATGTTATATATATAAAAATATAAAAATATATTATATTATATGAACTGCTACAGGTTACAGGAATTGATACCAAAAAATGTCTATGTCTACATTCTACTGCTACAAGGAACCTCGCATCATCATCCAGAAGCAATCGTATTGGATTTCAGATCGAGTTATTTTATATTTTCTTTTGTATTTTCAAACTTATTGAGTCTAAAAAATATAAATGTAAGATCGTTCGGGAGTATACTGGCTTAGATTATTCCCAATCCACAAATCCAAAAAGCCTACCTACTTATCCCAAAATCCCCAGCCCAAAACCTATGCAATTTGGCTCATGCAATATCCTATTCTGACCCAACAGAATTCGGCCAGAACTCTGACCGAGTTCGGACCGAGTTCGGTCTGGGTAAATTTGAAATACAGTTGCCACCAAATTTGCATCCGAACTCTGCATGAACTCTGCCCGAGTTCAGTCCCCAAAAATACTCTAAATAGAGAAGGATTTTTACATTTATAAATCACTCATTCACTCTTCTCTCTATCTATTCGAAAGTGTTTTCAACGCTCTAAAGCTTTCAAATCTTGCCTATACCACTCTTAGCCAAAGCCACTACAGTTCTGTTCGATCTAGTATTTCGGTTCATAAGATTTATATCAGAGGTTGCAATTCAGAAAATGTTCTAGTTTTTAGTAGTTTGTTGGAGTCGGTCGTGCGCTCGTCACCAAGGCATTATATTGTAAAGGGAGGGCAAGCTATCATTTAACTTATGAATAGTAGATTAGCAATAAGCAAGAGTATTAGCGACTGGACTAGTCCTCTCAGAGGGAAACCAGTATACATTGCGGTGTTCAGTGAGTTTGATTTTCTAATCTCTTGCTTACTGCATTTTTTTACTTTCTCTTATATTTGCCATAGTTTTAACTGCTAAAATTTTAAAGTGGTGATTATTTCCGCTGCATATATACACACTCTATTCACCCTCCTCTAGCGGTTCTCAACGTTCCTACAATTGGTACAGAGCAGGTTATATTCTAATATAATACTCTAGAGAGTATATATGGCAGTCGTGAAATCTATATTAAACGGTGAAGGATAATCCACAAATAGACTCCTACTATTTGATTGAACGAACTACACTTATTGGAAAATACGAATAAGTTTCTTTATTAAGTCTCTTGATTTTGATCTTTGGTCGATTGTTATAGACGGTTATAAGAAACCGACTAGAATATTGGTTGATGGTGATCTAGTAGAAAAGCCTCACAACAAATACACAGACCAAGAAAAGACAAAGGCTAGTCTAGATGCATGAGCCATCAATGCACTATTCTGTGTAATTGACAAAACCAAGTTTAATCGTGTTTCTACCTGTACTATGTCTCATGAAATTTGAAGACTTCTTGAGGTGACTCATGTAGGAACTTCCCCAATAAAGGAATCCAAAATCAGCAGACTAACACAGGAGTGTGAATCATTCAAGATGAAACCCGACGAGTCAATTACACAGATGTTTACTCGTTTTCTTGATATTACTAATCCTTTACAATCTCTTGGTAAGGATTTTAGCAATCATGAGAAGATCAGAAAGATTCTACGGGGTCTAACCAAAAATTGGAACCCAAAGGCAGCTGCAATCATAAAGGAAACAATCTCACCACGATGACTTTAGGGACACTTATGGACAAGATGATGACCCATGAACTGGACTTGCAAGAATTTGAAAAAGCAAACCCCAAGGAAAAGTCATCCCATTCAAAGCACAAACTAAAAGAGTCACATGAAAGGACTCAGATGAAGAATCATCTAGTGGTGATGAGCAAGCCCTGCTAGTCAGAAACTTCAGAAAATTCTTGCAGTTTGAAAGATCAAACCGAAAGAAGAAGGACGTCTACGAAAGCAGTAAAGAAGAAACAATCTGATTTGGATGTAAGAAGTCAGGGCATATCAAAAAGGACTGTCCATTGTCAAGTAAGAGTAGTCCATATGATCGATCAAGATCAAGCAGAAAAGCTACAACAGGTCAAAAATATGCTAATACTAGCATCTGGCACGAGAGTGAGGCTAGTGAATTAGAGGAGGAGGACAGACCAAGCAGCACTTCAAATATTTGTCTGATAGCTTTCAATAAGGTATCTACTAACCCTCTGTATGATGATTTTACTTTCAATGAATTAGAGACTGCCTTTAGCGAACGACTTGTAGAACACATAAATGTATTGGGCAAGTATAAGCAATCTCACAAAGAGATTAATACTTACACAATCGAAGTAGCTAGACTGTCTAATCTTGTTGCTGACACTAAAGAGACGTCTACTACCGGTAACACGGATAAGATAGCCAAGCTCAAAGTAGACTATCATGAGGCTATCATCACCATTAAAAAGAAGGAAAGAGACAATGTAAAATTCAAGAGCTTTATGACATACAGAAGAAGAGATACTTAGTCACAAAACAAAGACTCTTTGATATGACTGCCAAATATGAGGAGTCTTGTGCGATTTCTAAAAATTTAGAAATCAAGTTAGGCAAACAGGCCATCCCTGTTACACAGCCTAAGGTTAGTCCTAATGCTAAGCATACATCTAAGAATACTAAACCACAGAAAGAACGTAAGCAACACATTTCACATAATTATGCTTTCACTTATAGGTTTCCAAAAAAGACACAAAAGTATGTCAACACAGAAATGAAAAGCACATTTTCAAAACTTACTTGCATGTATTGTGGTACTCACAGGCACCTATCATAGTATTGTCTAACAAGGAAGCTTGTTTATAGTCATTCACTTGTTTGGATTCCTAAAACTAATCAGAAAGGACCCTTTAAGAAGTAGGTAGCAAATGATTCATCTACTTGTTTTGTAGGTGGACCCTCAACCCTCTCATGTTAGAAGCAAATGGATTCTTGATAGCGGATGTTCGCGACACATGACTGGTGATGCAACTTTATTCGCTACGCTATCGATCAAGAAAGAAGGATATGTCTCCTTCGAAAATAATTTGAGAGGTGATATAATTAGAAATGGCGCTGTTGGTATGTCTCCCTATCCAGTAATAAAGAACGTATGTCTAGTCACGGAGTTGAAATATAACCTATTGAGCATAAGTTATTTGGCAATAATGGTTATGGCATTAACTTTATAAAAGACAAATGTTCAATCTATGATATGTCATCTCGTAATCCCGTATGTGAAGGGATAAGGGTAGACAATAGTTATGTATTCTTTTTGGAAAGTTCTAATAATGTAGGGAAGTATCTGGTAGCCAGCTAAGATGAAAGCTGGCTATGGCACATGAGGCTAGAACATGCCAATATGGACACTATCTTACGATTATGTACTAAAAAG
>JANAVB010013727.1:0-12500 GCA_029216955.1 Iris pallida | reverse complement strand
TTCTACGGATTGGCAATCAATCCAAACCCAGAAGCTTGGATCTCGAAGACCTCCAATATGTTGTTCAGGCTTGAACTCCTCATGCCAAACACTCAAGAACATCTCAAAATCCAGTAGCAGCTCTTCTACAAAGATATGGCTTCTTTGAACGAAGAGATCCATAACCAACAGTCGACTTATGCAAGGCCAACGACTGTTCGAAGCTAAGTCAGGATTGAGCATGACGTGGGGAATGCTAAGAGACAGTGGGCATAACTCCTCTGAGAAGCTTTTCTTTATATAGGTTGGGTGTGGTCCAACCCCAAATGCCACATGCCAATCGGTCAAAGACCCCCAATTAATGGGATGAACCTTGACTCAACATAATGAATCTCATTTAATAGGTTTATTTGGACTGAATCCTATGCCACGGACTTCTTGAATTCCCCAAAAGACGATGGTAATTAAAGGAGAGAATGTCGACTCATTCATTCAGAAGCAGTTATTAACTGATTCCTACAGAAAATGACTTCGATAAAAACTGGCTCCTTCGACTCAGAAGCACAGCCACTTCCATTTACTCAGAAGCGAAGCCACTTCCTTCAACTCAGAAGCGAAGCCACTTTGGTTAAACCAGAAGCGCAGCGCCTTCGGTTCAAACAGAGGCATAACACCCTCGTTTCAACCCAGAAGCGCAGCCCATTCAATAGGCTCCTTCGGAAGACTCCGTTGCCTAAAAAGCATAGTCTACTTGTCGCCCAAAAGCGTAGTGACTCCGTCACCTTCGAAGCACAGTCTACTCGTCGCCCAAAGCATAGTGACTCCGTTGCCTGAAGCAGTCTCCTCGTCACCTAAAGCGCAGTGGCTTGGTTGTTTTCGAAACACAGTCTCCTTGTCGCCCAAAAGCGCAGTAACTCCGTCGTCTTCGAAGCACAGTCTACTCGTCGGCCCAAAGCACAATGACTCCGTTGCCTGAAGCACAGTCTTTTTCGTCCAAAAGCACAGTGACTCTTTCGTCTTCAAAACACAGTCTCCATGTCGCCCAAAAGCGCAGTGACATCGAAGCCTCACCAGAAGCGCAGTTCGCATAGATGCACAGTCGAGGTAACATTGTTCTACGTAGCCAGTTTGGTACCTATATCTTTTCAGATATTACCCAATCGGTTTGTTTAAACCATCGCTCTTAAGATAAAGAACAGAGTTTGATTCTGTTGATAAGAGCAATATCCTATCGGTTTGTTTAATCCACCACTCCTAAAGATAAGGATGAAGTTTGTTCCTATAGATGAGGGCTATATCTAATCGGTTTGTTTAAACCAAAGGCCCCCTAAGATAGTGATAAAATCCAACTTTAGGGATAGGAACATAATCTACTCGGGTTCATCCAATAAACGTTAAATGCACGCCATGTGCCGTTTACTCTGTTATGTTGATAACTCCCCAAGATCTTGATAAAAGAGAAACCCAGCATCCGCCACGTGTCAGCTCAGCAGCAGTCCTCACCGTGCAGCCTCAAGATTCTCTCATATCTTTACGTACAGTGTTCCTACACAATCCTTATGCACATTATATGTACTCGCCTATAAATAGAAGGAGTTTTTTCTTCGATCAAGAGGCTTCAAAATCTTCAGTAACTTCGACGTCCTCTTGATTGGCAACCCATAGTTCCAATCACAAGCACCAGAAAGTCAAAGCAAGTTCAACTCATCGTCAGATCGTCAACGGATTAAATGAGCCACTGTAGTGCTCGATCTCCACCGTCACACTTCCCCATAAATTTTGTACTTATATCTCCTGTTTAGGAATCGATTGTACTCTTTTACAAGTTTAATATACAAAAAGTTTGTATAACCTTTTGTCATGGCAAACAAGATGGCACTCTACTGGAGGACTTCCTTCTTCTCCATGTAGAAGCATGGAATTTCATGATCAGAAATCCTATGCGCCAAACACTACATGCGCCAGGAAGTTCAGACAAAGTACGTTGACACAGCAGAAGCAAAAGAACAGACATCAAAGAGGATTTTTATTTCATATAAAAGTCTATTACATGTCTTAAAAATGGGCTGTACAAAGGAGAACTTCTACAAAACCCTAAGTCTACAGCCACGCGCAGCATCATCATGCACTTTCAGTCAGGCGCATCCCACCATGCGCCCTCAGTGGGGCGTATCCTTTCAGCAGCTCAGTTATGTGCATCCTCAGTTATGTGCATCCCTTCAGCAGCTCATTTATGTGCCACTCTTCCAGCCAGGCTCACCGCCGTCTAAATGCTTCGACTAATGAAGCATTTATTGAGCAAAACGAGGGTGGCAATTAACCCTTTAGCTAGAGGAAGAGCTCCCCAAACCAAGGAAGAGAAAAGCACTGCAAGATAACCTGCGGTCAGGGAGGCTTCGAAAGAGCCTCCAAAGGCGAAGAAGACCGTAATCGAAACTGCGGCTAAAGGAGCAGCTTTTAAACACAACCAGAATGGGGAACACCCATTTTGAAGGAAGAAGGAGCCCCCAAAGTCGTAGCACCGCCATTCCGATCTGCGGCTCTTCCAGAATAACGGAGACGAGGCCCGAGCATCCCGATCTTTGGATGCAACAGGCACCTTCCGCCTGCCTCGGAAGCCCTCGACCCCGACTTTTGGATGTAACAGTCACCTTCAAGTGCATCAATGAAGACATGGCGTCGTATCTTCACCCTCAGGAACATCTCTTCAACAGAATGCGCTCGAGCAAACAAGTTCATTTCGGAAGAACGTGAGAGAACGAGAAGCAAACCCTCTTCATGCCACTATTTATAGGCCGGGCAAATCAAACCCATGCGCCAAGTGGATGGCTCTCCGAATCCCGTGCAATGAATTTACATTTAATGGGTGAACCGGACGCTTCGAATTCAGCTAAGTCAAAATGACTATTTAAAGCACTCGAAGAACGTAACAGTCGCACCATTAAAGACGTGTCATGAAGAGCGGATGCACCGGCCAGACCGCGCATCACACAGACGCGCCCCTCAACACCGCACATCACACAGACGCGCCCTTCAACATCAAGTGCCTCCCAAGGATGCGCCCTTCAACACCAAGCGCCTCACAGGGGATGCGCCCCATGCGTCCCCATACGCCTAGTGGAACGCCGATCGATGCGCCCACTCAACTGTCCATCGAATGTCAAAAACATTAAATGCTGAACTGATAGAGTTGGCAGCACGCCTCCCGAACAGTTGAACAGTTTTTTTCAGAAGACGAAGCGTCACCTACGTCAGCATCATCATTACTTTTCCTCCGACGGTTACTGCCACGTGGCCGCCCAACCACTCGCATGCGCCTCCACAGCCATGCGCCCAAAACTCTGCATGCATCTCGAACCATGCACATCAGACTTTCTCTCTGATCCCTAAAGACAGAAGTAAGGTCACTACTGAAGCCTCGCATGCGACTCAAAAGCCATGCACCCCGAATAGTTCGTGACTCCTAAAGGTTACGAGCCAAAGTCTCCTCATGCGCCCAATCCCAGGCGCATCCTACCAGATCATTCCCCACCAAATCCGAGATCTCCGAGCCATGAGGCGACGACACGTGTCCTTTGACTCGATTCACCCAAGATCTCAGCAACAGAAAGATCTTCTTCTCTGCTACGTGCCGGCTCATAAACAGCAGCATAAAGAATTCAACCCCCCAACCAGGGCGCATCGTCCATGCGCCTCCATCGGCAATCACCACGTGGCGTCCCCGCGTACGGGCGCATCCTACATGCGCGCATGAGCAGCCAGCCTGCAAAGCTATAAAGAGGGATTATTTCCTTCTTCCGTATGAAGGGACACACACAGAGACGAACATTCATCTATAGACAGAGACGTCGCACTACCACAGAGGCAGATACAGACACTCAACGTCTTTCTCCTCTTCGCAAGCTCCAGCATTCAGAGCAATCCAGACCTTCAGAGAACCGATAACCGTCGTCAGATCGTCAACGGAGTCAACATATTACCACTTGCTCCATCGGCACAAGGGACCCGGATAAACAAAAGTGTACTCCTAGGACTACATCTAAGTCCTATATTGTAACACTGTTTTGTTTGTATTGAAATTTGCAATCAAAGAATTTTAATGGCAAATACTCCAATGAGATGGTGTTGATGCAATCTGACGACAACTTGCTGGGATCTTCTTAAAAGATGTTGGTTGTACGTTTCGACCAACAAGCTTTTGAAGATCTCCTTTCTGAAGAGAATTCAAGTCCTTCGAAGCTGTTCGCAAAACTGAAGAAGACTCGTCATACCTAGATGCCGAAGGCTGCTACGACGAGAAACAAGGTGGAGGGGACTGTGCTCCAGAAACCCATGAACTACGAAGCCCCAAAGTTAACTGCAACTGCGGCTGCCATGCCCACCTCGTTCAGTTCCTACGTCTGAAAAGCACAACGAGGAGTACAGATCATCTGCTGTAGGCCTGATAAAGGCACAGCGCCGAAAGAAGCGCACAATGGCCCACCCACTCAAGGAGGAATCCACACAAGCAAGAACTTCTGTCTTTGACAGAATTGCCTACCAACTGGGTAAGGCTATGTTGGATTCTAAACGTTACGCACCTTTTCGGGGTAACATGAAGGGATCCAAAGTTGCACGTGCCTTACATGGCCAAAGTGCTACACCACCACTTAGTTGGACTCTGAATACTATGTACCTTCTAGGGGTAGTAGGAAGAAATTCAAGGCAGGATGCACCTTGTGCGATCAATGTGCTATGCCTGCAGCTGACCAAAGGCCCGCATTGACAGTCATGCGTGCAGCCAACGAAAAGCTATACAAAACTGGTTCAAGTGCTTCGATGCCTCAACCAGTAAAATCCTGCTGTCACTTGAGCGCTCATGTGCACAACTCAAGTGAGGGGGTATATATTAGGAGATAAACTCATGCAAGCAGCGTTGCTGTGAGCATGGAGTGACTCTGCCTCAGCAGTAACTCTCTGATCAGGACCTAAGCATATCTCACGTATAGGAACTGAGTAGAGGGAAGCTACCTTCATATTCTCACTCCTGTGCAGAGCTTCCCTGTGCGTACGAAAAGAATACAGGAGTGGAGACCTCGATAATTCTCCACAAGCGCAAGGTGAGGGAGGAGTCTGCGGTGCAGGGCATGTCTAAACTAAGTCACACTTGCACAAGATCACCATCAACTGTTGCTGTTGCCAAATGACCGCATCGCCACCGAAGAGGCGGTCCGTCTTCCAAAGACCGATGGCGTCTGTATACCAGAGATCGTCAAGTACAGATGAAGATGAACTCTGTATTGCTTTATGCAACGCAACGCGGGGTTCTCCCTCTCTCAAGAAACTCTCAAAGAATCCCCCTATTTCGGCCAACAAATCTAAAAGCCGATCTGGGGGTAGCAAGATGGCGGTGCCCCATACTGGTGTATTCTAACACACGCGCTCCAAATCTGGATCCTTGCCGCAAGGAGATGACGCTGCAGCTACAACATTAGCTAGGGTAGCCAGCCCTCTATAATTCATGATAATACTTCGTTCCAACCCAATAAAGGATTGTATGACCAGACATCTCCGTGGGTGCTTGCAGCCAAAAAGCTGGGGGTAGCGTTGTAATGAATCCAAGGATGATTGCAATCAACATGTTTATCCACAAGACGACGGGACTCAGGCATCTGAACTAGAGAGCGAAAGATCCACTATCCCTTCTGCCTATCAGCACATGATATCTATTTTCATGGCTGAAGGTGATAACACAGAAAGCGGCGAAGGATCCAGTCATCAGAAGCATATAAAGGCCCTTGAGATAGGTCTAAATACGTTGAATGACACTATGCAAGCCTTGACTTCTATCATACTGGAGATCAAGGAGAAATTGACGCCCAATGTCCTTGCTTTTGCAAACCAAGACCCGGGGACTAACGGCGGGTCCAGTGCCCTCACATCTTGAGCTAAGCAGTATCGTTGTCATATACTCCATCAACAACGGGACCAACGTTGTCGAGTAAAATGCAACAGGCCCTCAAGGAATTGTACCTCGGCACGATGCCAGAGAAAAGCGAGAAACACTCCAAAAGATGGGGATTCGGCAACCATATCATGCTGATGGGATAATGTGATCTATCCTCCCAAATACAATCTGCAGAAGCTCATGCCCTTCGATGCGAAGGAGTCTTCCCGTTAATACTTGAAGTACTTTGCCTCATTTACAGGGCATCTACCGAAGGACGACGCTCTGCTTACAAATAATCGCAGAGCTCTGTAAGGGGGGCCTAAGAATGGTTTTGCAGCCTTTCGGACAATTGCATTTCGTCGTTCGAAGACTTGAAGCACCCCATTCCTCAACCAATTCAAAGACGGGGGAATGTGAAGTACGTGTAGGCAAGGGGGTGAATAGAGTTTGTGTCAATAATAACCAATTAAAACATGAACTCTATAACAAGTCCAGAAAGCAACTACCAAGAGTAGTAAGTAATCAGAGTAGTAATGCGAAAATTAATATAGATCAGAAGAGCATACGGAAACATAACAATTTAACCTGGTTTATCTCGTAGAGGACTAGTCCAGGCCTGAGAACTCTCGCTCAGGATTGAAATTCACTATTTGTGAACTATGGTACACACACGTGCCTTTACTCAGAAGAGTATGCCAACTTCTTACAACTTCGCAGAGGCAAAAATTAAAATTGTCCAAGTGACTTCTTTACAACTCTTGCACATAACTTCTAGCTGAATCGCACTTGAGTACCTTGGAGCTTAGTAAGTTTTGTGGCTAGTAGATTGGAAGAGAAAGGCTTAGAATGTATTAGGCTTAGAAGATTGAGAGTGAGAGATGATTTGAAATGAGAGAATTCAAGCCTATTTATGCTAGTCTGAGGAGGTAGAATTCGGCCAGAATTTTGTCTCAAATATTCAAAAATTTGAACGTTGGACAGCTTGGATCAAGGTGTTCCTAAAAATTAGCATCCTAAAATTTAGGGGGCAGAGTTCGGCCCGAATTCTGCCTATGGCAGAGTTTGGCCTGAATTCTCATTCCTTTGGGCCAGAATGTTTATGTAGGCTAGAATGGTTTGGTTTGGTTCGGGGATTGTCTCATTTTGTATGGTAGAGCTTGGAGAAGTAAGTCTAGGGTTGAGATGACTCAGTGCGACTCAACATACATGTTCCTAGACTCAATAAAATCAAAATTACAGTCTCAGTACAAGTACATTTGCCATGTAACAACTTGTCGATGATGTCTGTCTTGAATTTGATATATTGTAGATGATGTTATTGTCTTGAGCTCGATGTGTCATCTTGGATCATATCAAATATTATTTTGTTAATTCTCTAAATCAGGTTGACTGTGATCCAGTTTGGGTTAACAATCTCCCCTATTTTGATAATTGAGAAAATGATATTTGTATGTCACAATATTCATACCTAGACACATGTTGAAGGGAGTAAAGTAGTTTGTACATATAAAGTAGCTCCCCCACAAATAGATATTTCGGTTTTCATCCTGATACAAAATTCTTATCCAAGCACAACACAATTCATAATATCCAACAACATATACAAAATCGTATTAATCAAATATCTATTCTTCTCCCCTTTGTTACTTAGCAAAATGAATCATAGCTCCCCCGTAAAGAGAGAAAAAATAGACAAAATGAAGATAGCAATCACACAACTATAACCATAACCAACCATTGATAGAGACAACTAGCAGTTTTGATAATCCAAAATAAAGAAACTAGAAGTCATACATATAAAATGACAAACTGAAGTCATAAACTAAAACATAGTGGAAATAGTAACATAAAATGAAAGAGCATAACTAAAAGAGAACATCAGCAACAGCATCAGGTAGAAGACCACAACCATCACGGAGCATGAGAACGGGGTGGACCGGTCGAATCAGATGGCTCGGTGGCAGAGCGACGAGGATCAACAAACGCCGCATCAGGATCCAAAACCGCATGGCCCATGTCGTCAATCCGGTAGCCTTTGCGAGAAGGGTCTCAACCCATAGGAAATGGCATAGTGGGATGCCATGTTGTACTGAATATCATGTAGGGTATTAATGATGGCGCTCATCTATAAAGTGGTTCGATAGTACAGCTAGGTGTAGCGATCGTCGTCCAGATGGAAGCGGTCCCACAATATATCTTGAATGGAGTCGAGAGTGACAGGAGGCTCCGACTGTAGGGCATCTGAGTCAGAAGATTCCTCCTCAACTGGATCAGGAGGAATAGGAGCAGGGGCAGTCCTACGAACCTTGGACAGAAAGACAGGAGCTGCTAAAAATTGACACTCATCTAAAGGGATATTGAAGGCACGAAAGATCGTAGGAAGATACATCGCATAAACAAGCAATTTTAGCTTCTTCCTTGTACGAATCATCCAATCCATCATCGTATGAGGAAAATTGAAGGGGATGGTGAAGTGAAGATAATAAAGGGCGGTAATCTCATGGTAAGTAACCTCATCGGTAGATCCTGCTTTTGGCAGGATGGAAGAGAAAATGATGCGATAAAGTTCATAGAAATGGTTGTTGAGATACATGGTCCGAAGTTTACGAGGGCGGGTATTAGGTGCACACATCATATCCTTGAACCCTTCAAGTGTAATATCGCCGACAAATTGGAAATCTCGAGCATCAAAATATGCTCCCAAGAATTGGGGTCAGGGAGTTCAAGATATTCAGTTAAGTCAAAGTCATCAAACACAATGTTAATGTCGGTGACCGAGAATTGATTTTACGGTCGTCATGGGTCATGTTGCAATAAAACATTTGAATTGCTTTGAGGTAAATGAGTGACGATGTAGACACAAGTTCATCAAGGCAGAGATCCTTGAAATTTGGATCAAATTCAGAAAATATTGTAAAATTAATGGGGTGTCCCGGGACAACACTTCGTGAGCAAAAATCTGAGTACCACTCGTTAGAGGCTTCTAACAATACGAAAATATGCTCATTATAAGTGTTGGCATTGGGAGGAGGAGGAGGATTGAGCAATGGGTGAATAGGATTTGGAGGAGGAGAAGGAGGGTTTGATGATGAAGCTCCTTCAGTCCTAATCCTCTTCCCTCTATTAAAAAGTCTACGAGCCATTGATAATAGTAAAAAAAAATGAAGAACAACAATGGAAGTGGAGATGGAGAACTAAGAGTTATACCTCAAAAATAATGAAGAAGGGTGGAAGAGAATCACCCAAAACTTTGAAACCTTTAGTTTAAAGAGTGAAGAGCACTAACAAAGAGATTTCTAGGGTTAGGGTTTTGGAGAAATTTTTTTGGAGAGAGGTTGAAGATGATGGCAATGAGGAGAGAGAAGGAAAATTCGTAGGTTTAAGGAGTAGGGCCAGCTGCACTTGTTAAATCGTAGCCCTTAGATCAAATAGGATGGATGGCCAGGAGTGGTTGAGAGTTCTGATACGTACTACAAAGAGTTCGGCTCGAGTTTTGTCATAGGCAGAGTTCCGCCCGAGCTTTGTTAGAGTGGTTCTAAAACTCCAACAAGAAACAAAATGTTGATAAAAGATGGTCTTGAATTAAACATAATAAATTATATAAGCCAGAAAAAAATTAAACCTTGCGACAAACTTTGTTAATCATTGATCAGTATAGGTTAATCGCCTTAGGTTAGCTGTAGGGGAATTCTAGCTAGCGATAGTTCGAAGACTAGTACACAGTATCGCTTAGGCTTTTACGTCTTGTTGTCAGAAGGGCCCCTTCGACTTGTACCCAAAACAATTACACTATATACGATTATGTTTTAACAATTATTTCACATGTTTAATTTATAGTATGACCTTTTTATCCAAATTTTTTAATTTTGACGAAGAAAGTGGAACCGCTCTTCGGTAAGTGGTTTTGTGAAAAAGTCTGCTAGCTGATGATCAGTGTTAATAACTCTAGATTAATAGTGCCATGCAATTGATGATCATGCAGAAAATGGTGTCTAATTTTTATGTGCTTAGTGTGTGAGTAACATACTGGATTCTTAGTCAGGTTAATCGCACTAGTATTATCACAGAATATAGGTATGTGTTTAAAAATAAATTATAGTCTTCAAGGGTTTGCTTCATCCACAAAAATCTGAGCACAACAATGTCCTACAGCTATGTATTCAGCTTCTGTTGTAGAGAGTGCTACAAAATTTTGTTTCTTGCTAAACTAAGAGACTAAAGCCTTGTCTAGTAAATGACACGTGCCGCTGGTACTCTTATAGTCGACTTTGCATCCAACAAAATCGATATCAGAATATCCAATCAAGTCAAAGAATGTCGTTTTGGGATACTACAAGCCCACCATAACAGTCCCTTTAAGGTATGGAAAGATAACGCTTAACTGAGGTCATGTGTGAGGGTTGGCTTGATAGCGAGAACACAGTCAAACACTAAACATAATATCGGGACAATTAGCAGTTAAATAGAGTAGACTACCAATCATACCTCGATACTTACGTTGATCAACTGGTTTGTCTTTCATCAGGTTCTAGTTTTATTGTAGAAGCCATGATACGCTTAACTACGGTCATGTGTGATTCCTTAAGGTTGGCTTGATAGCGAGCACACAGTCAAACTCTAAACATGATATCGGGACGACTACCAGTTTAATAAAGTAGACTACCAATCACACCCGATACTACTTCTTTGATCAACTGGTTTGCCGCTTTCATCAGGTTCTAGTTTTGTTGTAGTAGCCATCGGAGTACTGATTGGTTTGATGTTGTCAAGATCAAACTTTTTCAGCATATCCTTTGTATACTTTGATTGGCTGATGAAGACTCCTTATGAGTATTGTTTGACTTACAGTCCAAGGAAGTAGTTGAGGTCCCCCATCATGCTCATCTCAAACTCATTCTGCATACACTTGGCAAATTTTTGGCACAAAATCTCATTAGTAGACCCAAATGTGATGTCATCCATATAAATTTGCACTAAGAGAATGGTGTCATCAATAGATTTTATAAACAGTATCGTCTCAATTTTTCCTTTTAAAAAATTTTTATCAAGTAAGAAAGTGCTAAGGTGTTCATACCAAGCTCGAGGGGCTTGTTTGAGGCCATAGAGAGCTTTCTTAAGTTTGAAAACATGATCGATAAATTTATGATTTTTAAAACCAGGTGGTTGCTTAACAAACTTCTTCTTTGATAAAACTGTTAAGACAAGCACTTTTGACATCCATTTGAAAAAGTTTGAAATTTTAGAAATTTGCAAATGCACAAAGCATACGGATTGATTCAAGTCGTGCAACAGGAGCATATGCCTCATCGTAGTCGATACCTTCCTTTTGATTGTATCCTTGAGCTACGAGACGGGCTTTGTTACGTGTGACTGAACCGTCCTCCTTGACTTTGTTACGAAAACCTATTTAGTACCAACGATCGAATGATTAGCAGGTTTAGAAACGAGTTTCCAAACTTGATTTCTTTCGAATGGTTGAGTTCTTCCTGCATTGCAGATATCCAAAATTCATCAGAGGAGGCTTCTAAAACGTTGTTGGGTTCTATTTGAGAAATAAATGTAGTGCTAGCTGTAGAGGCTCTAAATGATGATCGAGTACTTACTCCTTTTGATACTTCACCTATTACCAGTTTTCCGGATGTTATGTGTGAAATAAAACTTCTTTGGTAAGCTTTCGACAGAACTAGTTCCAGGTGTTGTATCCATGGGTGTAGAAGTTGATGGTTTGCAATGTATGTCATCTTCATCATCGGGAATAGCAGCTGTACTATTATTCTCATCAAAGGTTACATTAGCAGATTCGTTAACAATCATAGAACGTTTGTTGAACACTATGTATCCTTTACTCTTAACAGCATAACCAAGAAAAATATCTTCGTCAGCTTCGGCATCAAACTTGCCTAATTTGTCTTTGGTATTCAGGATAAACAGCGACAACCGAACACTCGAAAATAGGAAATAGTTGGTGTTCTATCAAACCAAAGTTCTTGGGAAGTTTTCTTTGAAATAGGTCGAATCATAACCCTATTCAAGACATGGCATGTACTTACAACTTCATCCCTATATATATATATATTATATATATATATATATATATATATTATAAATAGATAAAAAATATATATATATAATATATATATCTAATTATATATATCTATATTAAAAATATATATATATAATATATTACATGTACATATACATATATATAATATCAATGAAGCCAAATTGGTCAACATATCCACTTAGATACATTTCATATATGTATACCACCAATTTAGATACTAACCTCATCTTAATTATAGGTATTTCTACGATTTAACTTTATATGCACCATCTACCTAGGTATCTATTTCTTGGGTGATATCCATACTCTACATGTATATGTAATACTCTTTAACCCTTACATGACATTACCTACAATTAATATGTATCACCTACCTACAGTATTACATATTACAATATAGACAATACATAGATAGGTATTATATATATATATATATATATATATATACCTATCTAAATCTATATCTATATATATATATATCTATATCTATATCTATCTCAATATATTCCTATATATAATATAATTTTT
>JANAVB010013726.1:0-86836 GCA_029216955.1 Iris pallida | reverse complement strand
GCTGAGGCCAATGCTATTCGCTCAATCAACTTAAGTGGCGACGATGGGCCAGATAGCCTATTTGGATGTGCACACGGAACGGACTCTTCTCCTCCAAGTCCTCTATGAGACATGTTGGTGCTTTCTTTATATGAAGAGAGCTTGCTCTCAACATGCCTTGTAAAAGATAGTCCCACATCGAAAATGCACCATGAGTTATCTCAACATATATACTTGGTTGAGTTATTGAGAGATGCACATGGGGTGGTGACCCTAAGGGGAACCATGTGGGTGATTTACTAGGAGGTAAGAATAAGGCTCCAAGGATTAAGCATTAATGCTTTTGTCATTCTCTTGGATTAATTCCATTTGGAGCTAAGCCCCAAAGGGGCTTAGCGACTCGGACTCGGACTCGGACTCGGCCTCGGACTCGACCTCGGGCTCATGGGCTCATACGGCCAGGAGGCCATATGGCTCATGCGGCCAGGCTACTGCTGCTGCTACCGTATGGAGGGCTCCGCTGACTGTGCAGGCTACAAGTCAGTTATGGAAAGACTGATTCAATACGATTAATTCAGATCCACTTTTTGTGGGATTTGAATTAATTTTGTTTCCATCTTTGTGGGATTTGAATTAATTTCGTTTCCATCTTTGTGGGATTTGAATTAATTTTGTTTCCATCTTTGTGGGATTTGAATTAATTTTGTTTTCATCTTTGTGGGATTTGAATTAATTTTGTTTCTATCTTTGTGGGATTTGAATTAAGTTCGTTGCTATCTTTGTGGGATTTGATTCAATCTTTCCATAACTGAAGAGGCGGCTAGGGTTTCCATCCTCTCTCTATATATACTCTTCTGGCCCCTTTGTGGACTACTATGAATTTTATAAGTCAGAAAAGAGAGAGAGAGAGAGCTGCTGCCAGCCATTGCAAGTCCATTCGAGGAGTCAGAACAGAGGTGACTTCGAGCGTTCCACAAGTTCTTCAACTTGCTGGTTCCTGGAAGCAATTCGTGGGGCGAATCTTGCTTTGAGCAACGGTGTTTTGACACCCCAGCAACTTTTCTTCATCACATCTTTCTCTAGTTTATTGTAACTCGTTCTGTCCCAATTGCAACACGTTTGCAAGAAATAACAAGAGACCTTCTCTTCTCTATTTTCCTCCTTCATATTGTAATCTGTCTATTTGGTTTTTTGTATCTTCGTAGATCTTGAGTTTGATCACTACAAAGTTTGTGTGACTCTCAGATCTCGATTGCATCAGTTTTTTATCTTTGATCAAGCCCCGGGACTAACAATCTCAAAGCAAGATCCTTGTAGATGGAAAACATTAATGCTTCGCTCGTCCAATCGGACTACTGCAAGTTTGAAAAGTTCGATGGAGAGCATTATCAAGTCTGGAAGAGGAAGGTTTATCTAACTCTTCAACTCAAAGACGTTAATCATGTACTGTTGGAGGAAGAACCTTCTGTTCCAGACACTGGGTCTACTGCCGCAATCAATGCGGCTACAAAACTCCAGGCAAAATGGAGAAGGGAAAATAGCATCTGCAGGCTTCTCATCATGAATGCTATGGAGGATTCCCTGGCAGAATCCTACTCGAAGAAGAATTTACCAAAGACATATGGGAGTCTGTGGAAAAACTGTATGAAGAAGACATGAACAGGAGCAAGATGTTTGTGGTTGAAAAATATCACAAATTGCTCTTTGAGGACGAAAAGTCCATGTTGCCACAGGTGAAGGAATTTCTGAAGCTGCGTCAGAAACTGGAAGACGAAGAGATGCCCCTTCCCGACAAGTTTTCGTTGGAGGGATCGTCTCAAAACTTTCTGCTGGATGGAGTACCTTCTATGCAAGGATGCTCAGAAAGAAGCTAGACATTGGCTTGGGAGATCTACTTCAAGAGATCCATGTTAAGGACGAGATGCGTTCCCAACAGAAGATGGGCACTTTGTCCAAACAGTTGGCTAAGGCCAATCTAGTGCAGACGAGAGATCCCAAGGGGAAGCAGGTGTCTCTCATCTCAAGAAGAAGGACTTCACTAATCTAAAAGTGAAAGGTCCTTCATTCAAGCAACAGAAGTCCAAGTCCCACGTGAATTATTTTAATTGTGGCAAGAAAGGCCACTACAAGAGTGAATGCAGATCCAAGCCTAAACAATCAGAGAAGGTGAGCCTAGTAAGGTTTTATTGGTTTCTAACATTGTTGCTATGATCGCACAGGTCACAATTGTGGGGGTTGACTCTGACTGGTGGATAGACACTGGTACGACTTGCCATGTCTGTTCTGGCAAGGAATGGTTCGTCACGTACCAGCCGATATCTGAGAAGGTTGTCATCGTAAACCAGGTCCAAGCTAAAGTTCTGGGGATCGGGATTGTAGAGCTGAAACTCACTTCTGGGAACACTCTGACGCTTCAAGGTGTGAAGCATGTTCCGGTGATTGTCAAGAACTTGATCTCTGGGAGCCTGCTCTGCAACGCAGGCTTGAGGATGGACATCAATGCTGGTCAGATGGTGATGTCCAAGAAGGGACATACTTCGGGAAGGCTTATCAAACCGAAGGAATGTTTAAAATTCAGCTTGTCAACCAGTTTAATGACATTAATGCAGTTGCATTTTTTGATTATTCTCTTGAGTTGTGGCATAATAGGCTAAGACATGTTCACTGTAAAAGGATTAACAAAATGTCCAGTCTAGGACTTATCTCCAAATGTGGGGGTAAGGTGTAGAAGTGTGAAGTGTGCTCAGACGAAGATCACAAGGAAACCCTTTTATCGGGTCAATCGAAGCATAGATCTTCTGGAGTTGGTGCACTCCGATATCTGTGACTTCAAACATTTCTCTACGAAGGCCGGGATGAAGTATTTCATAACCTTCATCGACGATTTCTCAAATACGCATTCGTCTACTTGCTCAAGACTAAAGACGAAGCTTTTGAGAAGTTCAGAGAGTTCAGGGCTGAAGCTGAACGGCAGACTGGACAACAACTCAAGAGGTTGAAAAGTGATCGAGGTGAAGAGTACAGGTCTCATGAATTCACATTGTTCTGCAAAGAATATGGAATCATAAATGAGACTACTGCTCCGTATTCTTCTCTATCTAACAGAGTAGCGGAGAGGAAGAACAGAACGTTGACAGAAATGATGAACTCAATGCTGCTAACTGCGGGTCTTCCTAAATGCTACTGGAGAGAAGCTGCATTGACGGCCATTTTTATTCTAAATAGAGTACCGTATGCAACTTCGGACGTAACTCCTCATGAACTCTGGTTCAAAGTCAGACCAAACTTGAATGTCATTCGAGTGTGGGGGTGTCTGGCGTATGTGAAGCTCCCAGATCTGAAGATTCAGAAGCTAGGGACAAGGACTACGAAGGCGATCTTCTTGGGGTATACAGAAAAGAGTGATGCTCGGAGATTTCTTGATATTGAGTCAAATCATATCATCGAATCTCGCGATGCTGAATACTTTGAAGACAAGTTTGCAAAAGACAAAAATATTGTTCTTTCGGATATTCCAGAAAATGATGTAGGTGCAAATGAGACTAAAATCTCATATGGGCCAGTAGTCCAAGAAGAAGCTATTGTTGATGAAACAACTCTTGTACCAGAACTCGTAGAGCCGTCAGCAAAGCGAGCGAGGAGACCTAAAGACTTCAGAGATGACTTTGTCACCTATCATGTGGAAGCAGATCCGCTTACCTATGATGAGGCGATGAAGACCAGAGATGCTATCTTCTGGAAGGAGGCAGTGAATGACGAGTTTGACTCTATCACCTCCAATAACACATGGGTGTTGGTAGATCTACCTGAAGGAGAAAAGTCCATCGAATGTAAATGGATCTTCAAGAAGAAATGAGGTAGATGGAACTATTGACAATACAAGGCCAGGCTGGTAACCAAGTGATTTTCTCAAAATAGGGGATAGACTACTTTGACATGTACGCTCCAGTAGCTCGGATGACCACCATCAGAATGTTAATCGCTCTAGCAGCTATACATAAGTTGGTGATACATCAGATGGATGTAAAGACAACATTCCTGAATGGGGAGCTGACCGAAGAGATTTACATGCAACAGTCAGATTTATCGTCAAAGGTCTTGAAGACAAAGTCTGCAAGTTGGTAAAATTATTGTATGGTTTGAAGCAAGCTCCCAAGATGTGGCATGAGAAGTTTGACAAAGTTATTAGGTCAAACGGCTACAGAGTCAGCGAGACGGACAAATGTATTTACATAAAGTTCACTGATGGCAGAGGAGTCATCTATTGTATGTACGTGGACGACGTGCTAATCCTAGGGACGGATATAGGCTGTGTCACAGAGACAAAGAAGTTCCTCTCAACCAAGTTCAGTATGAAGTACTTGGGGGATGCAGATGTCATCTTAGGCATAAAGATCATCCGGACAGACACTGGAGTAGCGCTGTCACAATCTCACTACATTGAGAAGATGCTCACACGCTATGGGTATAAGGATCTTCCAGGGATCGATATGCCATACAGGTGTGATCAGAAGCTGAAGCCAAACTCGAAGAAAAGCGTCAGACAGCTGGAGTATTCTAGTATTATCGGAAGTTTGATGTACGCAACTACTGCCACAAGGCCTGACATAGCTTTCGTCGTGGGAATGCTGAGTCGGTTCACAAGAAACCCAGGGATTGAGCACTGGAAAGCTGTAAAGCGGGTGATGAGATATCTCAAGAAGACTCAGACATATGCACTGCACTACAATGGGTATCCGACAGTAGTGGAAGGCTTCAGTGATGCTAGCTGGTGTTCAGAGGTGGAAAGCGAGAGATCCACAGGTGGTTATGTCTTTTCCTTGGGTGGAGCTGCTATATCGTAAAAGTCGAAGAAGCAAACTATACTATCTCGTTCCTCCATGGAATCTGAATTCTATGCACTTGAAACTAGCAGATGAAGCAGAATGGCTTCGGGAGCTCATGTATGATCTTCCAGTGGTTGGGGCTCAGATACCGGCGATACCGATATACTGTGACAACCAGGCGACTGCGACGGTGGTATCAAATGACCTCTTCAACGGAAAAAAGAGGACTGTGCGTTGAAGCATGTAGGCCTTTAAAAATGACAGTCATGCTGAGTTGATCAGGACAGAGTCAAAAGTCACGCTCAGTTGATCAGGACAATATTTACAAATCACTGAGGAGACAACTCATCATTTGTCAGAGAGTAATTATGACTGACAGCACAACAGTCGAAGAATGTCTCTTCGTATGCCACGTATGCACAGAATTCAAGAGATCACAGCCGTCTATTGCATGATTTTCGAAATCTCTTCAGCAAGACTCAACCTTCGTCAAGTTGGCGTACCAAAAGAGCTTCTTGTCATTTAATGCGACTGACAAAAATCACTGTCAGAGATTTTGTGTCAGTCGAGGCACGCCAAATCAAGACAGCTGGCAGTTCTATCCAAGTCTGCGTGTATTTGTGAGATCTTCATCTCAAATCTGCGTGGATTCTGAAGTTTTCTTCCTCAAGTCTGCGTGGATTCTGAAGTTTTCTTCACCAAGTCTGCGTGGATTCTGAAGCTTCTGCCCCAAGTTTGCGTGGATTTTGAAGCTTTCTACCCCGAGTCTGCATGGATTTCGTCTTCAACAAGTCTGCGTGGATTCATCAAATTGAGTACGTGGCAGCCATGCCACTGATCTCTCGCCTGCGTGTCCTGTAACTTGCACACGACTCATACATGATCGCCATGTGTCCAATAGTTACAGGCCACGTCCAGTAACTGCTCACAACTTGCGTATGTTAAATCCTGCGTGATTTTCAACTAAGCACAGGCTGTGAAGACAGTTATCTTTTCAGTTATTATTTTTGACTCTATAAATAGAGTTCTTTTTCTCATTCATTGTACAGATACATAGTTATCTACTGTCAAAATTTTGAGAGCTTTTCTTCTTCGCATAGTCCAAGGGATAAAGTGATCGTCTTCTAGATCAGATTCCCACAGTTGTAATTTTCCCAGATACACAATAAATAAAGGAATTTATTTATGGAAAACAAATTGGCGACTCTGCTGGGAAAACCATCTCCTTTCTGAGATGGCAACAACTCAATGCGACACTTCGTCAATCGGCTCGACGAAGAAGGTGATGACGATCAATTCGATCAACTCGCCTATGAAGAAATGCAGCGGGCTAAGAGTGGTAAGCCCACTACAGCCTCCATCATCACTGCCAAGTCGAAGGGACACTCTGTCTATGTCCCTAAGAATCAATTGGCAGCCAATGGTGAAGTCTCTGCCACAGTGTCTACTCCTAACACTGGCAAGAACTCTACTGCAAGCACGCACACTCTTGTGCACTCGAAGATGACAGCAATCAAAGATCACGCTAACAGTACTGGCTCCTTAGCCAAATCTGTTCCAGTGTGTGTCTCCAAAATTAAAAGTCACGCTGACAGTACTGGCTCCTTAGCCAAATCTGTTCCAGCGTGCAATTTCAACCCCAAAAGTCACGCTGACAGTACTGGCTCCTTAGCCAAATCTGTTCCAGCGTGCAATTTCAACCCCAAAAGTCACGCTGACAGCACTGGTTCTTAGCCAAGTCTGTTCCAGTGTATAATTCTAAAATCAACAATCACGCTGACAGCACTGGTTCCTTAGCCAAATCTGTTCCAGCGTGTATTTCCAAAATCAAAAGTCACGCCAACAGCACTGGTTCTTTAACCAAGCCTGTTTCAGCGTGTATTTCATCTAAGAAGAATAGCTCTTTAGCTATCTCTTCTTCTTTGCCAAGTTCTACTAGAACTGGGAGTGGTCTTCCACACAAAGTCCCTTCGAAAAGGAATAACTCTTTAGTTGTTTCTTCTGCTCCTGTAGTTTTTACTTCAGGAACAGCTTTGACTGACAATTTTGTTAGTCAAAGAAAAGGAGATGGTCTTTTGACTACTCTTCCTTCTGGACATTCTATGTCTCAAAACTTGAATGAGTCTAAGAAGAAACATTCCTTAATGTCTTCTTCTATGACTTCTTCGAATTGGGCACAGAATTTGTCTAGAAAAGGTCTGTTACCAACTCCTAATCAAGGGGGTGGTTCAACTTTTCCTTCTCTGCAAATATCCAGATCAATGGAAGGAAAACTCCATGTTTCCAAAACTAATGTGTTACCTCCAACTGATCTAAGAACAAAACTAAAACTTCTAGTGTTAAGAAACCATACCAGTTGGAAACAAGGATAAGAGATCCAGATGCAGAGTATGCAAGAAACTATGTGGCTCATATTAATCATTCTCTATATAATCAAGAGCCATCAAGACCCAAGAACAGGAAATATACTCCTCAATCTTCACAAATAGATTTACGAGAACATCTTCAACAGAAGAGAAGGAGTAATTCAGTGACAAAGGACCATGCTGAATGTGACTTCTATCCAAGAGTCATAATTCAATGCAGATGTCAATCAATGGCTCATGACCATGTTGATCATGAATGTGACTTCCAGCCAAGAGTCACAATGCAATGCAGATGTCAAACTAAACGACAATCTGTCTTCAATCGGATTCAGTGTGAACCTATGCCTGATGAAGATGAGCCTTTGTTTGCTTCTGTCAATATGACCTCTCGGGATGCTGGGGTAGAGTTGATAGTCCATGGAGTATATAGAAATACCAGAGCAAGAGCCTTAGCTTCTAGTCAAAGAAATTTGATCTCTGAAGATGATTCTGAATTCCTTGGAGAATCTAACTTCCCACCTCTTCCTACTGGGGGTAGTTCTCCTATAATTGACTTTGATGCACAAAGCAATGATTCAGAACAAACAACATCTACCAGTTCATCAATAATCCCTCGTACAGTCACAACTTATATGGTTGATGGAATACTGATGAACCTTCTTCTTCCTTGACTCCTCAAGATCGAAGAATTGCTTCTTTGGAACAACAAATGAAGTCTATGGCTGATACTATGAAGTCGATGTATGAACTCATGGCAACACAGATGCAAAATCGACAGACTGTACCAGATGCCATACCAACTGACACTGATATGAGTCCAGTACAAGTTCCTCCAGCAGTACAATCCAATACTCCTGGACAAGCTCAACCAAATCCTAGTCTCTCTGGAGCTGGGGGTAGTGCTTACAATGCTGTTCCTCCTCCCAACTATTCTCTACAAGTTACAACTCCACAATCTTCCGGAGTTGTTAATGAAGAATTGAGGAATCTCAAAACTCAATTCGAGGCATTCAAACAGAAGGATGGTTTACAAAGGTTAGGCATCAAACAACCTTATCCGATAGAATGGAAGCAAGTATCGTATCCTCCTAAATACAAGCCTCCCACTATCTCATTCTATGATGGAACCACTTCTCCAAGTCAGTTTATTAATCACTTTGAAGTGATGACTGATCAACTGCAACCAAGCGACGCCCTCCTTACTCGGGTGTTTGTTGGATGTCTCAAGGGAACGGCTTATGAATGGTATAGAAGTCTCCCAGATGGGAGCATTACCTCATTTGCCGGTTTCAAACAGATGTTTCTTGAACGGTTCTATGAAGGGCTCAATGACATGACTATGTCTGCTCTTATTAGAATCAAGCAGAAAAATAATGAAACTACAGAAGAGTACATTGAACGGTTTCGAAGAGAAGCTCTGAAGATGCCTCTTGGAACCCCTGATGCTGTCACCATCGACACATACAAATCAAACTTGTTGCCAATCATCAGCATGTGGACAGGATCCACCCAATTCCAAGACTGGCCTTCTTTCATAGTTAGTGCCAAGGCCGCAGAAATTAGTCTGAAACCTTCAAAGGTTTAGGAGTGCAGATGACTCCTAAAGAAACAGGTCAAGGTACTAACAATAAAAAATGCTCGCAAGGAAAAGAAACTCTTGAAGTTAATCTTCAGAGCAAAGATGCATCAACTGTTCAAACTCCTACAACTCAACAACCAAGAACACCTCGCCCTAAAGAAGAATACTCTTTCGATGACGACGATGTCCTTGGTATCTTTGAATGTCTGCTGAAAGGTAATAAGATACAATTACCTGAGATCAAGAAACCTGATGAAGCTGGTAAAACAGATCATCCCAAATACTGCCCATATCACAGAATGTGGGTCATACAATTCGTACATGTTATGTACTGAAAGGAAAGATCCAAGAAATGATTAAATCTGGAGCTATCTCTTACTCCAAAAGAGAAGACCGTCACCTCCAACGTCGTCTCTATGCAATTCGGAGATTTCCCTCCTCAACTCCTTGAAAGTGGGATTGTCCCTATTCCCAAGGCAATTCTTGAAATAGTGAATATTCCTCCTCCGCAATCTGAAGGATTAGTGCCAGTCACTTTGGAAAAGGAAATCATGTGGATTCATCCTGATCTAGTGGCAGATTTTGAATCTCCTCAAAAGACTACTTCTCGAAAGTCCAAGAAGGCTGGTAAGATTAAGTCATGTCATATGACATCTCTTGGGTCTACCTCTGACACAGAGCCAAAAGAGAAAGAAGAAGCACTTGTTAGTGCCACTCGAACGGGGAAACCTTATCTAAAGGATTATTCCAAGAATCCTGAGGATACTCCTGATATCCCTCCAGCTGATAAAGATGCTCCTAATGTTCCTCCTGAAGAAGAATCATCCACTGTACCTGTTCCTTCAACTACACCGGTTGAACCTGTTCCTCCCAAGCCTACAGCTCTGGAGAAAGGCAAACAACACTCGGTTCGATAAGCCAATCAAGAAGTCCTCTCCTCTTGGACTTCAGAAGCCTTATAATTTGATATTTTAGCTCAGCTTGCTAATACTCCAGCTAGAATGTCCCTCTTTGAACTTCTACGTCTTTCCAAAGAGACTCGGAGACGTTAAGTGAAGCACTTCTACAGGCTGACTCTTGTCTTGTACAATTGAAGAAGCCAGATGTGGAACCTGCCACTTGCTTACATTGCAACAGTGTACTGGAGATTATCCCAAATATCACTTTTACACAAGACGACATGCTACTGGAGGATAATCGACATGATCGGCCTCTCTACTACACCGGTTATATCGATACAATGAAGATAGATCGTATCCTCATTGATCCAGGGTCTGCTATAAGCATCATGCCAAAGAGTTTATTGGATGAACTAAAAATCCCTCTTCACAAACTCTCCAAGACGGTTACTACTATCCTGGGATT
The DNA here is from genome assembly GCA_029216955.1 of Iris pallida. Lineage (NCBI taxonomy): Eukaryota > Viridiplantae > Streptophyta > Magnoliopsida > Asparagales > Iridaceae > Iris > Iris pallida. The sequence continues at coordinate 76,721 of JANAVB010013726.1, read as the reverse complement.
CAATCAAAGCCGAAGCGAACCTTTGGGAAAGATTCATCTGAAGCTTCAAATAGGTGATTTCAGATCCAAAGTCACTTTCTATGTGATCGAGATCGTCGGATCCTATAATCTTCTTCTGGGAGGCCCTTTTTCATGAAAATAATGTGGTGCCTTCTACTCTTCATCAGTGTTTTAAATACATTGATAGCAATGGAAGAGTACAAAAAGAAGTTGCTGACATAAATCCCTTCCATGGGGTTGAAGCCTATTTCAATGATTCCCGAATGTACAAAGAAGAGTATACAAGGGTCATACAAGCTATGGAGAAAGAGGATGCACAAAGTGAGACCTTAATAATTCCTGTTAAAGGTCGAACTACTCAGCAACAATCTCCCAAACTCTCTGAAGAAGGTTCTTTCATCATTCCGGTGACTGGACGAATTTCTCCGTTACCTCAGTCGTTTGCTCAAGATACAATGATTATTCCTGTCAGTGGGCGTACTGCAATTCCTGCATCTCCATATGTGAAACAGGATACTCTGCTAATTCCAGTTGGAGGGCGGATTATTCTTCCATCTCAAGCTTCAAGGGAGCTCACCTCTTCTGAGCCATTTGTTATCGATCTTAATCGAAACAACGCTTCTTCTCGTTCTACTTCTCCCCCTTTAGTCATTGACTTGGCTAAAATCTCTAAGGCTCAGCCTTCTCCCAATGTAAATACTGCTGCTTTTACATTTAATGAAAAGTCTCCATCTTTGCAGTATGTTGATGTGTGTAATTATGTTCATAGTTATTTACATTTGTTAGATGACTTGAACACAATAACCATAGGGGTTGTACAGACTGTTCATACAGATGTATCCCTAGAACCTGTACAATCTTCATACTTTCTAGTTCCCAGCAGAAAGCCAGGAGACATTCCAATATTCTTCTACAAAGGGCCCCAAAGTCCTTCTGATTTAGAAGATGAAGACAAAAATGATGATACTGGAAGATTACAACTACGTCGTTATAGTCAGCAATCTAAAGACATCATCAAAAATATGGGCTATGACTTCAGGACTGGCCTCAAGAAAAATGCCTGTTCGTATTCCTCCTCTGAAATATGGAAGAACGAAATGCGGATTGGGCTATACAGCTCCTACTCCTTTTATCAATATTATCCATGAAGATCCCGAGTCTGACGAAGATAAGAGATCTGATTCTTCTAGTACCACTTCTTGGGATTCCGATACGAGTATCGGTGACTTCTACTGCAACCTTCTGTCTTCCAACATGGTTTCCATTAACCATTCTGAAGAAAGCGATGAAGACGAAAAGAGTTTGAAATCTCACCTGAATCAGAACAATGGGCCCAAAGATTAGATAATCAATGGAGTTCCGTTTCGAGCAAAAAGAACCTCCGACTGAAGACAAACTTGTTCAAATAGATGTTGGTGAAGAGGGATCTCCCAAACCAATATTCATCAGTGAAAGTCTTTCTGAAACTGATAAGCAAGACATGATCAAACTCATTCGTGACTACATTGATGTCTTCGCTTGGAGTTATGAAGATATGCCAGGACTCGATCCACAAATTGTAACTCACAAGCTCAATATCTTGCGAATGCTAAACCGGTCAAACAACAGCGACGATTTCGTCCAGACATTATGGATGCAATTGAAGCTGAAGTCAATAAACTCATAACCTCGGGTTTATTAGAGAGGAACAACATCCTGATTGGGTGGCTAACATAGTTCCTGTCCTTAAAAAGACTGGCAAGATCAGAGTATGCATAGACTTCCGCGATCTCAATGCGGCATGCCCTAAAGACGAATTCCCTCTACCAATCACTGATGTCATGATTGATAATACCTGTGGATTTGAACGGATGTCATTCATGGACGGGTATTCTGGGTACAATCAGATTAAAATGTTTCCAGACGACGAGAAGCACACTTCTTTCAGAACGCCGATCGGTACATACTGTTATACAGTTATGCCATTCGGTCTCAAGAATGCAGGAGCAACTTATCAACGAGCTATGAGCACTATATTCCGTGAACATTTGCGGAAAACAGTCGAATGCTATGTTGATGATATTGCAGTCAAAAGTCGACAAAAGGAGGATCATATCCAAGATTTGAAGACTATATTTGATCTAATGCGTAAGCATCAATTAAAGATGAACCCTACTAAGTCCTTCTTAGGCGTCTCTAGTGGTAAATTTCTCGGCTTCGTCATTACCTCTAAAGGTATACACGTGGATCCCGAGAAGATCAAAGCCATCCAAGAGATGTGTCCTCCACGCACCTTAAAAGAGCTACGAGGATTTCAAGGAAGGATCGCTTATATCAGGAGATTCATCTCTAATTTATCAGGACGCTGCAGACCATTCAACAAACTTATGAAGAAAGGTGTTTCTTTTGTCTGGAATGATGAATGTCAGAAAGCATTCGATGATATAAAACAATATCTGATGAGCCCTCCAGTATTGGTACCTCCGTTTCAGGAATTCCATTTCTCCTATATACTCGAGCAATGAGTCATTCATTGGGTGCATTACTCGCTCAAAAGAATCAAAATGGTCATGAACAAGCCATCTACTATCTCAGTCGTACTATGACCGGAGTGAACCTCGATATTCACCGGTCGAAAAAGAATGTCTAGCCTTGATGTTCGCTGTTCAAAAGACACGACATTATATCATTGGCCAGACTATTCATGTCATCTCCAGGATCAATCCTATACGGATCATGATGAAGAAACCCAGTGTTTTGAATTCTCGATTAGCTAACTGGAATCCTACTTGCTCAGTATGACATGCATTATATTCCTCAGAAGTCAGTCAAAGGACAAGCTTTAGCTGATTTTCTAGCTGCTCATTCAATTCCAGAAGATTCAAAACTCTATGATGAAATTCCAGATGAAGTCCTAGATTCAAACCAAATTGCTGAAGAAGATCCTACTTGGCGTCTATTCTTTGATGGAGCTTCAAGGATAGGTCCTAATGGTGATATTGTCGCTGGAGTTGGAATCGTTCTTGTATCGCCAGAAGGTCTTGCTATCCAAAGAGCTTATTCTCTCGATCAGCCGTGTTCAAACAATGTAGCTGAGTACAATGCATTACTCATTGGTCTTCAACTCGCTAAACATCTAATATTCAACATTTGGAGGCGTACGGAGACTCTAAACTCATTGTCAATCAGATAAGGGGTACTTATGAAGTCCGCCATCAAGATCTGGTTCCTTATCATAGATCAGCTATAACTATGGCTTCTTCGTTTGAAGAATTCTTCATTGAACATGTTAGGCGCATGTAACACAGAAGCTGATGCTCTAGCTAATCTTGCAGCAGTGTTGGCTATCCCAATTAGACGACAACAAATGGTTATTGTTCGCAATCGAGAATTATTTCATCTTGAAAATAACCTGACCCTAGGACTTCCAGTTGACATTGAAGAATCAACATCTCATGACGTCAACACAACAAGAGGATTTGGATTTAGTCGTAAATCTTTATCTTCATCTGATTCCAGCATGGAATTCATCTTCAATAATTCGGCCGAGAATCAAAATACGGATAAAGATTGGAGACTTCCTTTCTTAGATTTCGTATTGTATGATATTCTTCGGATGATCCGAGTGAGGCAGCATCTATCAGACGACGATCACTCCGATTCTATTATAATCATACAACAAAGACCTTATATCGTCGAGCTTATGATGGTTTACTTCTTCGATGTGTTGCCGGTGACGAGGCTCAACAAATTATTCGCGAAGCACATGATGGAATTTGTGGAGCACATCAGCCTGGACCAAAATTCAAGACCGTATTCGACGTATGGGTTATTAGTGGCCCACTATGGTATCAGACGCCATCGAATATGCAAAGAAGTGTAAAGCTTGTCAAATCTGCAGATTTTATTCATCAACCTTCGGAATTTCTACATCCGACGACAGCATCATGGCCCTTCGAAGCTTGGGGCATGGACATTATTGGTCCGATCAATCCGCCGTCATCCAAGGGTCATCGGTTTATTCTCGCAATAACCGATTACTTCTCCAAATGGGCCGAAGCCATTCCTTTGTCTGAAGTTAAGACGTCCAATGTCATTAGCTTTATTAAGCACCACGTCATCTACAGATTTGGTGTTCCTCGACGCATTATTCATGATAACGGACCACAGTTCATTAGTAGAAGTTTATCGATTCTGTGACGATCATCGGATCACAATGTGGCTTCTACCGCATATAATCCGGCAGCTAACGGATTAGCAGAAGCTTTCAACAAGACCATCATCAAACTCCTAAAGAAGTTTGTCTCTACTAACAAACGTAATTGGAGTGAGAAGCTCGGTGAATGTTTGTGGGCTTATCGCACTACAGTTCGTAATGCTACTAAATGTACACCCTTCTCTCTGGTGTATGGTTGCGAAGCTGTTCTTCCATTAGAGATTCAAATTCCTTCTTTAAGGATAGCAATCGCTAATGAACTCACTGCAGAAAATAATGATCGTCTTCGACTTCAAGAATTAGAAGCTCTGGATGAAAAGCGATTATCTGCTCAACAGAATATTGAATTCTATCAAGCTAGAATCTCAAGAGCTTTTAATAAGAAAGTCAGAGTTCGATCGTATCAAAAAGGAGAGCTTGTTCTAACAGTCAGACGTCCTATGACTATGACTCATATAGCAAGGGCAAATTTGACGCAAAGTGGGAAGGACCCTATATTGTGAGCAGAGTTTTCTCAAATGGAGCTTATCAACTCTCAGAATTGGATGGTCGAAAAGTTTTGATGCCTATTAATGGCAAATTCCTTAAAAAGTACCATGTATAAATGTAAATGCTTGTAATCATCAGACAGTTTCATGTTTAGAAATAAAATTTTTATTTTATTTTAATCATGAATGATGATACATGATATTAAGGAAGATCACTATCATCCTTTTCTACATTTGGACGTGGACCACTGCCATCCTTCTCGAAAACATGATCAGCAAAAGAACCGAGGATCCCTTGCTGGAACCCACGAAACTTGTAAGCGGCCATTCTCATAGCTTCTTCTTCAGTCCTTCCTGGTTCGAGCAGGAAGTCCAGAATATCCCTTGGTGGCTTGGGTGCAGACGAACCTTCGCCTGCTTCCTCCTTCTTCGATTGAACTGGATCAGCAGGGTGTTCTTCAGTACCTTTCTGAATCTTCATGGCAATTCCAGCTTTCTTGGATGCTTCTTCAGACGACATTTTTATGTTTGAAAGAAGAAGCGTTCGTTCTTGTCAGATTTCTGCTATATTTATAGGCAGAAGTTCCTCAAATAATGAAGCGTCACATTCATCCGACGATTCATACGTTCATTAATACTTGACGGTTCAACCGTTCATTTATTACATTCATTCGACGGTTCATCCGTTCATCATTTCCTAAACGGTTCGTCCGTTCATAATCTTCTATCAATTTATTAAGTGGGGATTCGTTATTGATCACGTTTTCATAACCTCTGAATCAATTCCGAATCTACTTGCTCATTTGTCATTTTTGACCTCTGCATAGAAATCAATCTATTTTCTTTTGAGTTCTACATATTATCACGTCCATAATACCTCTGATAATATCATATACTCTAAAACAGAAAAGAATATTTCATTATCTATCATGTCCACAATTCATCCACAAATACAAATCTTTGAGCATAGAAGAATTATCATTTCCATTCTCATTTCACCACAAAAAGTCTATTACATTTTCTTAGACTTTCTTACAAATCATAATGGAAATCTATTACAATCTTGGATTTTCATTCTACACCACAACAATAACCTAATAGAGATCTATCTTCTTCTTTGGATCTTCTCCGTCGGACCTTCTCCGTCAGGTTCGTTGTTGGTGGCAGTTCCTGACTGTCTGGGTCCCAGTCACGACCAGATCAGCAGGAATCAAACTCTGGTCTTCTCTCTCAGACGAGAGGAGAACCATAAGTATGGCAGCCCGAAGTCGTGGTGCTGCCAATACAACTGGTGGATTAGGAGCGACCTTTCAGAGAGACAGGAATATCCAACCTTGGGATACAATTCCTAGTTCTCCCGTGAAAGGAACTCTACTACCCATTTTTGGGATAGAGTTGACTCCACCATCCAACTCTCGTGTATAAAGGCTCTTCCTACCATCTGAGGAAGACCCTTCTATCCCACGAAGAGTTCTGAGTTGTCTGATGTACGCGTCAAAAGCGTATAGCTCCCTGATGTAGGTGTCAGTAGGATATTCTCCACAGCATCTACATCACCAATGCCAGTTCTGAAGAAAATTTTCAACCGAGCTTCTGCAGAGAACAGCAAGGAAGAAGAGAATTAATCAACAGAAATGTCATTTAGCACACGCTGGCTAGTCAAGCGTGCATTTTTCAGTCAGAAACATAAAAGCCTATCTTCAACAGCAACAAAAATCTACGTGGACTTACCATCAAGTTTGGTGCTAAGGATTGGCAAACCCATGTTTGATACAGTATGCAGAAATCGAACATTAGAAAACATTGCTTTCCTGTTTCATGCTCAGAGAAGAAGAAAAGAATGGGGATGAGTATCTTTGAAACTCAGCTATCTATTTAAAGGATAAAGTACAAGCTTATTCTTGGAAAAGATCCGCGTGAATAGCGCTCGTAAACCATGAATGAGTGTCACGTGTGCTTTGGAAGACAGCGCAGCATTGGAAACAGTCAAAGAATGCCACTTAATATTCTTCATTAATGCACGCTGTTCAAACACAAAAGTTGTACTACATTCTTCAAGACAGGCACTGATGGCCTTACAAAAAAAAACAAAAAAAGAGTGCAACATTTTCAAAAGCATAAAAGACACGCTCTATTTTGCAGCGGCTGAGCTTGGCGCCTAGTTCTTCTACGCTCTTGACCCCCATACGGTGTAACAGAGCCTTCAACATTTCACGCTGCTCTGCAAGGCTACGTCCATCAGAAGAAGACGAGTCATCCAAGCCAAAATAGCTCAAGAAATTCTTGGCTAATTGCATGGGATCGTCTTTGAACTCGAAAACCAGAGGCTCCGGTTCTTTACCCTCAAAAGTGGGATCACCATGGGAACAAAAGCCCAACTTGCGTGCTTCTTCCTCAGCTTTCTCCTTTGGTGTCATGTTGACGTAAGATGAAGATTAAATGAATCCTCTCCTGTTATATAACGAGCTCGCCGGCGGTTCATATTCCACCATGAATTGGATGCAATCAGTCTCGGAGAACGAAGAGTCATTATGACATTTAATAAGTTCATTTGGATGTTTTCAAAGAACTTCGAAGTCTTTTGACTTCCGAAAAATTTGAAGTCATCTCAGCGTGACTGATTTCATTTTATCATCTTATTTTCAAAGTATTTCAAAATTTTGAAGTCTTTTCAATTTTTCGAAAACTTTGAAGGGGGTCTTGTAGGCCTTTAAAAATGACAGTCACGCTGAGTTGATCAGGACAGAGTCAAAAGTCACGCTCAGTTGATCAGGATAATATTTACAAATCACGCTGAGGAGACAACTCATCATTTGTCAGAGAGTAATTATGACTGACAGCACAACAGTCGAAGAATGTCTCTTCGTATGCCACGTATGCACAGAATTCGAGAGATCACAGCCGTCTATTGCGTGATTTTCGAAATCGTCTTCAGCAAGACTCAACCTTCGTCAAGTTGGCATACCAAAAGAGCTTCTTGTCATTTAATGCGACTGACAAAAGCAATCACTGTCAGAGATTTTGTGTCAGTCGAGACACGCCAAATCAAGATAGCTGGCAGTTCTATCCCAAGTCTGCGTGTATTTTGAGATCTTCATCTCAAATCTGCGTGGATTCTGAAGTTTTCTTCCTCAAGTCTGCGTGGATTCTGAAGTTTTCTTCACCAAGTCTGCGTGGATTCTGAAGCTTCTCGCCCCAAGTTTACGTGGATTTTGAAGCTTTCTACCCCGAGTCTGCGTGGATTTCGTCTTCAACAAGTCTGCGTGGATTTCATCAAATTGGAGTACGTGGCAGCCATGCCACTGATCTCTCGCCTGCGTGTCCTGTAACTTGCACACGACTCATGCATGATCGCCATGTGTCCAACAGTTACAGGCCACGTCCAGTAACTGCTCACAGTCTTGCATATGTTAAATCCTGCGTGATTTTCAACTAAGCACAGGCTGTGAAGACAGTTATCTTTTCAGTTATTATTTTTGACTCTATAAATAGAGTTCTTTTTCTCATTCATTGTACAGATACATAGTTATCTACTGTCAAAATTTCGAGAGCTTTTCTTCTTCGCATAGTCCAAGGGATAAAGTGATCGTCTTCTAGATTAGATTCCCACAGTTGTAATTTTCCCAGATACACAATAAATAAAGGAATTTATTTATGGAAAACAAAGCACAGGGCAGTACACGATCTTATCAAAAAGGTATAATTGCAGTGATTGATGTTCGGAGTCAGGAGAACCTGGCAGATCCGTTCACAAAGGGCCTCAAGCGCCAGTTGGTCGATGACACAGCTTGTAAAATGGGCTTGAAGGCATTCTGATAGTGTGTCTTTGTAATCCTACCGTAAAATTTTATGCTATTAGTTCAAAGAGAAATCTACTAGGCATCTAACTTTTGGTTCAAAGGAGGATCACTGACTGAAAAACTATCAGGTAACAGTGGGTACTTGTTCTGTGGAACATGGAAGGGATACGGACCCATAACCACTGTTGTCTACTATGTATTTTCTGCAGAAAAAACAGATCCTGTAGAAGGTTGGCTTAAACGCCTTAATGAGTTCTTAGACAGAGTGAATGCCTGGTGTGCTTTACAGGAAGCACGGTAGAGCAGCACTACAAGAAGTGAAACTCCATGCTACAGTGGGGTGACCCCACCATGAGGTTCCCAGATCTGGGGTAATGCCTCGGCTTTGCAAGCCAAGTCATAGCGGCGTAGCACCACAAATAGGCAGGTAGCCTAATGTTGTATGACATAATTAAAGAGTTATAGACACACTACAAAAGGGCGGATGGCCCCATGTTACAGTGGCACGTACCACGATGAGGTACCCAGGTAGGGGTAAAGCCTCGGCCTTGCAAGCCATGTCATTGCGACGTAACACCGCAAGGAAGCCTTAGGCTTCATGCTGAGTAGATTGGCACTACAAAGAGGCTGAGACCTCATGCTACAGTAGTATAACACTACGATGAGGTTCGCAGGTACGGGTAATGCCTCGGCTTCAGGCCATGTCATAGAGGCGTAGCACCGCAAGGAAGCGCAAGGCTTCATGTCATGTCTCTTTAATAAAGAACTCACCAATAGTGTATGGAAAGAGATAACAGGCCGTCTCTTGAGGGTAAACTTGTAGACGCCCAAAATTATACACTGAAACCAGGCTGGCACAGGGCCTTTAATGTGCAGCCAGAAGCACACGTAACTACACTTTGTGAGTGGGAAGAATTACAATTGTGGTGCAGAATTCAAGGCGTAGTCCATTCCTGTATCACATTGTTATTTAACCCATGCGGGAAGATTCAAGTCGTCAGCGACATCTATCCTAATGCAAAATAGACAGTTACTGTGGGGAACGCTCAACCCTGGACACATTATATGTTGTGATATGTGGAGGATTGTTGGTGCTTTCTTTACATGGAGAGAGCTTGCTCTCAACATGCCTTATAAAAGTTTAGTCCCACATCGGAAACGCACCATGAGTTATCTCAACATATATACTTGGTTGTGTTGTTGAGAGATGCACATGGGGTGGTGACCCTAAGGAGGGAACCATGTGGGTAATTTTACTAGGAGGTAAGAATAAGGCTCCAAGGATTAAGAATTAATGCTTTTGTCATTCTCTTGGATTAATTCCATTTGGAGCTAAGCCCCAAAGGGGCTTAGCGACTCGGACTCGGGTTTGGGCTCATGGGCTCATGAGGCATAATGTGGCATTTTGTTGGCACACTTTGTACTTAGCACATCAGCAGTAATGCGGCTCATATGCGGCCATACGGTCCATGAGGCCGTATGGCTCATGCGGTCAGGCTACTGCTGCTGCTGCCGCATAGAGGGCTCCGCTGACTGTGCATGCTACAAGTCAGTTATGGAAAGACTGATTTAATGCGATTAATTCAGATCCACTTTTTGTGGGATTTAAATTAATTTCGTTTCCATCTTTGTGGGATTTGAATTAATTTTGTTTCCATCTTTGTGGGATTTGAATTAATTTTGTTTCCATCTTTGTGGGATTTGAATTAATTTCGTTTCCATCTTTGTGGGATTTGAATTAATTTCGTTTCCATCTTTGTGGGATTTGAATTAAGTTCGTTGCTATCTTTGTGGGATTTGATTCAATCTTTCCATAACTGAAGAGGCGGCTAGGGTTTCCACCATCTCTCTATATATACTCTCTTCTGGCCTCCTTTGTGGACTACTACGAATTTTATAAGTCAGAAAAGAGAGAAGAGTGGAAGCTGCTGCCGCCATTGCAAGTCCATCCGAGGAGTCAGAACAGAGGTGACTTCGAGCGTTCCACAAGTTCTTCAACTTGCTGGTTCCTGGAAGCAATTCGTGTGGGGCGAATCTTGCTTTGAGCAACGGTGTTTTGACACCCCAGCAACTTTTCTTCATCGCATCTTTCTCTAGTTTATTGTAACTCGTTCTGTCCCAATTGCAACACGTTTGCAAGGAAGAACGAGAGATCTTCTCTTCTCTATTTCCCTTCTTCATATTGTAATCTAGCTATTTGGTTTTTTGTATCTTCGTAGATCTTGAGTTTGATCACTACAAAGTTTTGTGTGACTCTCAGATCTCGATTGTATCAGTTTTTCATTTTTGATCAAGCCCCGGGACTAACAAGACAATTCGCAGACATGTTCCTGGTCCGTCTAATACATGCATATCCTTCCCATGGCAAAGTCTATGGAAGTCGACCAACCTTTCGCCCTGGGTCATAGTCTTCATCTGGCGACTGCTGCATAATGCACTCCCTCTCATGCATGCCATCAATAAACGGGTACCCAACATCCCCCCGCAGTGCCCTTTCTGCCTTCTCCACTATGAAGACACCGACCATTTGTTTCTGCATTGCGAAGTTGTGCGAGCGTGCTGGTTTCTTAGTCCGTTAGGGATCAGAGTGGAAGACCACTTGGATCTACATAATTTATTAGAAAGCTGGATTATCGATCCTTCCTCTTCTGAAGCGTTCCAGATGGGAGCTGTCATCCTTTGGAGCATTTGGCGGGCTAGAGGGGATTATGTTTTTTGCCACATTAAGTCGAACCCCAAGCGCATCATCAACCTAGCCATCAGTATGTTCAACTCCTACTCTGGACGAGGACCTGATCATGATGCGAACCTGCATGAACTTCATAATGCAGCCTGCAAGGACTCGTCATGGTCGGTCCCAGCTATCGATAACATCAAAATCAACGTAGACAGAGCGACAGGCCCCTCTATCATTTCTGCCGCAGCCATCGCACAAGACTCAAGAGGACAGTTCCTAGCAGCGACGACCTGGCACTCCCCCTTCCTTTCTTACACAGAGCAAAGCCTTACCGCCGAGTTGCATGCAATCCGCCTAGGGCTACAACTGGCACTAAATTGGTCCAACAAGAAGATTATTGTAGAAGGAGACTCCCTCACGACTCAAAGGATATTCAGTGGTGAGTACAACCTCACTCCATGGAAGCTGCAGGACCTCACCAACTCCATACGTGAATTAATCCCATCAGAGAATCCCCCTGCCTTCTGCTTTATTAGGAGATTGGACAATAGAGCGGCTCATAACCTAGCTGAATATGCCATGATCAACAAGTGTTCCTCTTACTTTGATGTTCCACCTGAGTGTATTGATCAGACATTAACCGAGGAGACCCCTCCGGCTGTATCCCGTTTGATTTACCCATAATAAAAGCATTCTCCTCCAAAAAAAAGTAGATTAATTAGTATATACTTCATGAATTTTAATAATAATGATATTAAGAATAGTATAAAGTTCAAAATAGTTTAAGATGAAGGTGAAGACTTTCCTGATAATATATTTGAAGTCCCACATGTCCTCCTAATAAGCTTGTTTGTAAATGTATTAGCACAAAAGTATGCAATCAAATACAATTCCAATTTATATTCTCTAATAATAGTAAACAATAAGACTGGTTTACTAACATCTAAATTTAAAAAAAATAGCTTTTTCCAGATAAAGGGATAATTTTGCATGAAATTGTACGAAAAGAGAGTTTTTGAAAATTTCAAAATGTGGGATAGCTAGCCATCTCAGTTGGCTGGGAAGTGGAGGAAGCCAACATTCTCCAAATGACTTGGCGAAGGGAGGAATATTTCGCCAATTCAGTTGGCCCAAGTTCCTTTCGCCAAGTCAAATGGCTGAGATGGGCTAAGAAAATTCGCCAAGTGACTTGGCCGGAGTTTGCTTCCGCCAAGTCACATAGCCCGCGGCCCGAAGTTTCCAACCGTTCAGCCAACGGCTATATTTTTGCCCATTGCCAGCAAGCTATAAAACTATTGTAAGAGCTTCTACCAGCCTGTCCATACAAACTAAGAGAGCAATCTTCTTCTAAGATTTCTTGCTCTGCTGCCAGTTCTCTCATTTTCTTCTCATTGATCTACTTAGAAACAAAATTACATGGATCGTAGCCTAAAGATAGTTTGCTCGCACGGAGATAAATTAAATGGATTATGTTATGAAGGGGATTAACCTAATTTTTTCAACTTATCAGAATATTACTTTTAAAAATTTACGTAATCTTATTATTGAACGTTTTTCTATTCGTTACGAATTTATTTTAAAGAATATTTTGGTTCTACATGTTTATTGATAGATGGTGAAGAAAACTAAAATTTTGTTGTTAAGATTAATTCACAATCACCATATATAAGTATATATGTTATTCAAGTATCAGTAATATTTGATAGTAGAAATAGTGAAGAACATCATTTTAATTACCAGCATGTTGATTTCGGTGCTAGTTCTTCTCAACAAATTGTTATATTTTCCGAAGAAGATCAATTATTAGATGATGATGATGATGATTCAGCGACGACGAAGAAAATAGTGATGATTTAATTAAAAATGTAAATTATGATTTAGTCGATGTTGATGTTGATAATGGTTGTACTCCTGAATTATTTATAGGACAAACTTTTGATAGTCGTTGTAAATTTAGAAATTATATCAGTAATGTTGCAATTAATTAAAATTTTAGTTGCTCAGCTAGTGCCCAGAACAATGCTCGAAAAATTATATACTTGTGATCAACCAAATTGTAATTGGAGAGTATATGCCAAGTCTGTTGCCCAACCCACTAGATCTGGCAAAATAGTTAAAATTAGTACATTAGAAAAATATCATTCATGTTTATGTGGACTTACGACTGAACGTCATCGACTAGCTACGGCTGCATGGTTTAAGACAAAATTATTGATATAATTAGAGATAATCAGTCACACAACGCATCATAAATTGTCAAGGATATATATATAGAGAACATCGTATATGTATTACTTATTCCAAAGCCTGAAGAGCCCGAGAGATGGCATTAAGAGAAATAAATGGTAGTTATGTTGGGGCATATGCTAGTCTTGAGGAGTATGGTTTTAGAATTATGGAGTTGAATCCAGGTAGTAGATCTTTTCTTAAGACTACCGAAAATAATAGCTTTCAAATAATGTTTATTTGTTTCAAGGCATGCATTGACAATTTTTTAAGGGATTGTTTACCGGTTATTAGTACTGATGCAACTTTTCTTTCTTCTAAATATAAAGGTATCTTATTTATTGCTTGTGCTCATGATCCGAACTATCAACTGTATCATATTGCTTATGCTATAGCTGAAAGTAAAATATTGATTATTCGTCCTAGTTTTGAAATGCTTTTAGAATATCTTTTGAAAGTTATTTTAATGAATGCAGTAGAATTTCACTTATATCTAATAAGAAAAAAGGATTAATAAATGCTATGCGAGTTATTTTTCTAGAATCTCCCCATTTTTTACATTCAATATTTTAAGCAAAACATGAAGTCTATCGTGAAAGAGAATTTTTTTTTATAACTTGTTAGACTCGCTTGCTAGATTATACAATCATACAGATGCAGAGCATTTGTTTGAAATTGTTAAAGTAGATAACATAGCGATGTACAATTGACTTATTGGTGTAAATGATGAAAGTCGACATTTTGTACATTGGATTACAGCGTATGCTCATTGTCCTATATTAGATATTAACACTTCTAATCTTGCTGAATGTTTTAACAACTGGATTGAGAATTTATGAGATAAACCAATAACTACACTACTCGATGGTATTAGAGCGAAGATTATAACACTTCAGGACAATAACAGAAATATTGCTACAAATTTAGACAGTGCTTATTGTCCGAAGATGTTGAAGATTATGACACGTATTACCCAAGAAAAGCATTAATTGCAAATATTACGTATTGATAGTTATTTGTTTGAAATATTAGATCGTACAACAAGTAGAACATATATTGTATGATTAAATGACAACTCTTGTTCATGTTTAATATGGTACCATACTTATATACCCTGTATACATGCATGTTTTGCCTGTAAATATTCTAATTTGAGAATTAAAAATGTTTATCATGTGATATTTTCTACGGAGAAATTGAGAAGTGTATATGAACCACAAATGGACCCAATTCCAATTCCTTACAACATTCAAGCAGCTTTGGTAAGAGAAAAAATTAGAGTACCAGATATTCGACGCAAATCCGGAAGACCGAAGAAGAACCAACCGAATCAAACCTCGCGAATCACCAACAAGAGAACTCTGTTGCAATAATTGTGGTGCTATGGGACACAACAGAAGAAGATGCACTAGTCAACCAAAAGAATAAAATAGCTTCCAACTTTGTTACATATATTGTACTAGTCAATCTAGATATAAACTACCTTTCAAGTTCAAACTTTGTTACAAATATTGTACTAGTCAATTTCAAGTTAAAACTTTGTTATAGAATTTCAAACTTTGTTACAAATTATCGAGAGCCTCGATTAAGTCGTCTGTAATCCAAGCGGTGTCCCTGTATGAGCCCTAGTCGCCCTCTCCGGTCCTCTGTATTCTCCTCATCCTCCTCTTCCTCTTTCGAGGTAGGCATTGATGCTGAAGGACTTGTAAAAAAATGTGTATAATAGGCCATATCTGGAAGCGCGCAGACTCGAATCATCTATCGCTCTACACTTAAACCTTGGTTCTTCAAATTTGTATTCTCTGTTGCTCACACAAGGGGCTCCCCACCATTGTCTATAAGTAAAGTCACCATGGTCTGCATAATATGAACGAAATGAACATACGAATTGCACCACATAATATTATGAAATACTAAGTTAGAACTTACATTCATCTAAAGATGCTAATCGCAGAGACATGTTCCTCACACTATAATTCTCGTACCGATTATTCCAATTAGCAATGTCACCGTGTATTCTATGCGTTGCATTGGCTTTATCATAACTCATATAAGGTGGATCATCGGAAATTATTTGTGCCATCCCGAATTGTCGAAGAACACGATTTGCAGGATACATGGTGTACCTCTCGTATATAATATAAGCTCTATGCAGACTAAGATCATAAGTTGTCCTCTTTGTTTCTGGAGCATTATTTTGCCATGTGTAGGATATCCATGTAACCTATTGATAACAATATACCAAATTTATTTGCATTAATAACTATAATAATTTATAATAATTTACACGGACATTAAATAATTTACCTCATTAAACTACAATGTATCAAATTGCCCACAATAAATTTATATTGCCTTGTACACGCAGTATTGATGATCTACTGTATTTGTGGTCCATCGCATAGCAATTGGAATGACTCCAACATCACTGGTCATGGTGATGACAGGTCTACCAAAAGAGAAATGCTCATAGGACCAGACCTACAATAGGGGTAACACTATATTAGTACAACGAAAAAATATTGTGTTTGAAGTTAACCAATCTCCGACTAAACTTTTATTCTTACCTGAACTAGTGACATACATCCACAAAGATTCTTGCTAGGCTTCGAACCCACAAATTCTGTCAAGCATGCGTATAAATACGCCAAAGTAGCAGCTCCCATGCATGACGAGTGGTTTCTATCAAATCATCCAAGAATGACAGAAGTCGCACATTTATCATATTTTTCGATGAATCGAAAAATAGAATTGCACCACATAAACAGAGTAAATACACTCTGGTGCAAGAATGACCTAAAAATATTAAATGTTACATAAATACGACATTGAATAAATGATAAATAATCGTTAACATTAAAATACATACATACCCCATTTCGTCTACCTTAACTTTGCAATCAATAGTGTGATTTAGATCCATAAAGTTG
Source organism: Iris pallida (assembly GCA_029216955.1). Taxonomy (NCBI): domain Eukaryota; kingdom Viridiplantae; phylum Streptophyta; class Magnoliopsida; order Asparagales; family Iridaceae; genus Iris; species Iris pallida. The sequence continues at coordinate 60,405 of JANAVB010013726.1, read as the reverse complement.
CCATGAAGCCATATTAACCTAACTTTACCGCTGCGTCCCATATCTGATAGAGGCATAATACCGAGATACTGTCTGACCAGATTAGCTGTAGATAATTACGCATCAAAATATATAGGGTCACCTTTAATAGGTAACCCTAGTATAGTTGTTGTATCCCACAATGTGATGCATCTCGCGAACTGGGAGTTGGAAAAATATTACTTACAATATGATTAACACTAACAATTTAATAAATTACTTACAATACTAACAATTTAATAAATTACCTTTCCACTAAATATCTGACTAGAAATATGATTAACACGTTCCTGGATAATGATGTCCATAGTCTGTCCACCGGGAATACGCCCGTCATTTTGGAGAGCCATTTACAAAAAATATGACTATAATTACCTACTAATATATGCTTAGAAAAATAAAAATATATTAAAAATAAATAGAATCACATTACAAAAATAAATGCTCAAAAATAGTTACAAAAAATAAATTCACATTACTACTCACCTTTGGCTTTGGAGAACCATGGATGTAGTGAAGAGCTAGATGTGGAGTAGATGAGACTTGATGTGAAGAATAATCTCCTAGGGAGGAAGTTAAATAAAAGAGAGGCTTTTGAATCCCACCCCCCCCCCCCCCCCCCCCCCACATCCGACATTACATCACATCCAAAGAATCGCACAACCTCCCATATCCCGAAAGTCCATCACACACTCCAAAACCGCACAATCTCCAATGCACGGTCTCCTAAATGCACAACAGAGATTTTTTGCCAACTGAGTTGGCCCAAAATCCAACTGCCAACGCAGTTTTCTTCGCTAAGTCACTTGGCTGGGAAGTGGATTTCGCCAAGCGACTTGGCTCGCCTCTTTCTCCAACTGCCAACGCAGCTTCTTCGCCAAGTGATTTGGCTCTGCTCCAACATTTGCCAACTCACTTGGCGATTGGTCCCTTTTTTTTAAATTTTTCCAAAGCTTTTCTCCTCACTACAAGAAAAATAAATTTTTATGACGGGTAAAAACCGTCATATATGACATTTTATAACGTTTTTTCGTAAGCCCACAACTGTCATGAAAACAGGTGTTATAAATGTTTACCAAAACCGTTATAAATGAAATCATCTTATATGTCAGTTTTTTTTCTTGAAAATGTTAAAAATAATTCAATTATATAATACTAAATTTTCAAACGACATGAATATTATCATTATATATAACATATCAATCTAGAAGCGTTATAAATAGGACATATACGTAACGCTCTTTTTAAACTGATATGGAATTCAAACATTTATGAAGCGTTATAAATACATATTTCACCTGATCTGGAATTCACACACACATATATTTGACCTGTCAAAGCTTATAATTCAATGCGCTATAAAAAAAACAATGATCAATATTAATTTCCAAAACATGAGACAACATAAAACCATCATCTTAATTACATTTTGCAAAAGTATATCCAAATACATGTATATATACATCTTAATTACATTTTTAGGGCACCCTCAAAACTGTTAGTATAGCTTCCTTTGGCTTCAACTTTCAACCTAAAAAACTATTCAATCTTCTACAAGTTCTTCTAATTCATCGATATCATCAACATCTGCACCCTCGTCGGTTGAATGACTATCAAAATCTGAAGATGACAAGATAAAGATCTCTTCAATAAAATTCAAGTGACAGACTATTACATAATAATCCAAAAAGAAACTTATTTCTGGCCACAAGAAAATAAAAGCAGCAATCTCTCATAAACAATTTTTTACCTTGTTATATTTGATTTCAAATACAACCTGCAGCCTCACTTTTTGATTTCCTCAAGCCAAACTTAAAAATCAACAACTTTCCAGTAAATCTAGATACACTTGAGCAATTTTTCCTATAGCTATTATTAGTTTAGCTCCCATCTTCCAACATCAAACATTTACGAAGAAAATAGGGAAAAACAAGTGGCAAAGATGCACAAGTTTGCAATCTTTTGGAATGGTTAAATTAAACTAATCAGTTCATAAAGTTATCACATTAACAAACAAAGCTTCATGTGAATGATAAAATAAAAAAATAAACATGACGTTGATCCTATGATTCTAATCATATAAGAAACAAAGTAATTCGTTATCAATAAACACAATGCTGGCAATATGCATAATCCTCGATTCTACAACATACAAATAAAGGTGCAATAAAATGATGTAATCTTCAGCACAAAAATTCGTTCAAACACGACAACAAAACTGGGCATGCAAAGTTACGTACCTGGAGCACCAAACTCACCGTCTCCTATAACTACCCTATTGCAAGCCTGCAAAATGTATACAAGATAATTCGATGAGAGAGAACTTAATAAAGAGAACGAGATAATTGACTTGGAAGGGGATCCACAATTTGGTTATCGGCCAATAGCAATAGTGGATCGGACCTGCCAAAAATGATATGATACAGCCGATATGTATCAGTATTTGTCCCAATATCGACTGATACTGTAACTTGAATTTTTCATGCATATGCACAAGAAAAATCATATAAAATTTTGATATTATGAAATACTAGAAACTATAAATTTAATATATGTAATAAAATAAGTTCTTCAGTTGGTGCTACAGTTGCAATAAATAATGTCATATAGCATTCCCCAACCTGCCACCATACTAGCATATAATGCTCTTTAGGAAGCTGGCCAATATTGTATATGGCAACTTCTACATAAAATGAAGAGGAAGATATGACCCAGGAATTGTTGGGTACCAATGAATATAAAAATTCCAATTGGTACTGGCTGGCAGTTCGCATACTATCTACATTGCAAAAAAAAAAAAACTGAGGAATTATCCAATATAAGGAGAATGGTATAAAGACGTAATATAATCCATTTTTAAGGATGTAGTTATAGTCTAACAATAGTTCAATCCAATTTCCACACAATAGCTTCTACGTTGACAATAAGTTAACAGTAGAAAATGAATAATGGATGATTTATTGATGGGCTACTACTTGCTATTTATAGAGGTTCCAACTCCTCTTCATACTACATTTTCCAATGTGGGACTAAAGTCCCTTATTGATTCTCAACACTCCCCCTCAAGATGGGCGATAGATATTAATCATCCCCATCTTGTTACATAGCTTTGACAGACTCAATGAACTAAGACCTTTAGTCAAACAGTCTGCAACTTGTTCTTCTGAGCGAACATGGTCAATCTTCAGTATCCCTTGTTCTAGCTTCTCCTTGATGAAGAATCGATCGATCTCGATGTGCTTCGTTCTGTCGTATTAAACTGGATTTTGGCTATACTTATTGCAGATTGACTATCGCTCAGAAGATGTAACGGTGCTCCCTTATCCAGCTTCAACTCTGTCAGCAGTACTTTCACCCACAGTAATTCTGACACTCCCAGAGCCATTGCTCTGTATTCTGCTTCAGCTGACGACCGTGCTACCACTGACTGTTTCTTGCTTCTCCATGAGACCAAGTTTCCTCCTACAAAGACACAGTACCCCGTGGTAGACCTTCTGTCGTCTATGTAACTCGTCCAGTCTGCATCGCAGTATCCCTCAACTTCTATGCGTCCATTCTTCTTGAACCATAGCCCTTTTCCCGGTGTCCCTTTCAGATATCTCAAGATCTGAAACACTGCTTCCATATGACCCATTCTTGGATCATGCATGTAGCGACTCACTACACTCACCGCAAATGAGATATCAGGGCGAGTGTGCCCCAGATAAATTAATCTCCCTACAAGACTTTGATACCTTTCACGATCAACTAGCTCTCCTGCTTCTGCTCCCAACTTGCACTTCTGGTCAATCGGAGTGACTGCTGCTTTGCATCCCTGTCTCCTTCAGCAGATCTAGTGCGTATTTTCTTTGTGAGAGAACAATTTCTTGTTCGCCGTCACACACCTCGATACCCAGAAAGTACCTCATCGCTCCTAAATCCTTCACCTCAAATTCCTTCGTGAGTTTTGATTTCAGCTTAGTGATCTCGGCCTCATCATCACCTGTGATTACTATATCATCCACATATACAGCATGTATAGTAATGTAGCCTCTTGCATGCTGAAGAAAGACTGTATGATCTGTATTTGTTTGATGGTATCCCATGCCAGTAACAACCTTTCTGAATCTGTTGAGCCAGGCTTGAGGAGATTGCTTGAGTCCGTATAGCGACTTCTTTAGTTTACACACTTTTCCACGCGACGATCCTCCGTCTGATTCTATCGCATAGCATCCTGGCGGGAGCTCCATGTACACTTCTTCTTGCAAGTCCCCGTGGAGAAAGGCATTCTTAACATCTAATTGGTATAGCTTCTACCCATAGTTTGCTGCAACGGAGACCAGAGTTCTTACCGTGCTCATTTTCGCTACCGGGGCAAACGTCTCATCATAGTCGATGCCATATGATTGTGTATATCCTTTTGCAACCAACCTCGCCTTGTATTGCTCCACTTTTCCTTCTGGTGTCTCCTACACTGTGTACACCCATTTGCATCCCACAGTTTTTTTTTCTTTGGGTAATGGAACCAGCTCCCATGTCTTATTTTCTCTAGTGCCCCAAGTTCTTCCATCATTGCAGCTTTCCACCTTGGATCTTTCTTTGCTTCCTGCCAACACTTAGGCAAAGAAGTAGAGTCTAACGATGCAATGAAGGCTCGATAATTCGGAGAAATGTTAGAATAAGACAAGAAATTGGCAATACCATGTTAATTTATCATAACGACTAGGAGCCTTACCTGCATTGATGCGAGAAGATCTCCTTAAGGGAGCAATAGGTGATGGAGAGGGCAATAGGTGTTGGAGAGATCATACCATCCGAGTCAGAGAGATCTGCATCAGAATCAGAGTGATTCAGTGTGGGGGAAACATCTTCAAGAGTTGGGGCAGGAGTAGACGAGGGACTAGGCAATGTGCACGACACAGTAGGCAATGGACACGACACAGTACTGGGCTCCTTTTCCCTTATCTCCCCCTGCGTAACATATGTATCTTCTTCTTCATTCTCCGTATCAGAGTCGCTGCTATCTCTCCCTTTTTCCAATTTTCCACGACCGGGCACGGGACCGATCCGACTACCACGTTTGGACTTATTATCTCCCCCTCACGTCTAATACCCTCTGTGTTAGGTGTGTCACCAAACGCCGAACCTACATCCGAACCATAGTATGGTTCAAGTTCTCTGAATGTAACGTCCATGCTAACAAACATCTTTCGCTCAACTGGGCTCCAACATGCGTATCCCTTCTGAGTCGTTGTGTACCCGACAAATACACACTTAACCGCTCTTGGATCTAGTTTGCCAACTCCTGGCCTATTATCTTGGACAAAACACACACACCCAAATACTTTTGGGGAAACAGTATATGTAGTTGCACCAGTAAGCATCTCTAACGGTGTCTTCCAGTCCAATATCTGAGACGACATTCTGTTGATGAGATAAGAGGCCGTCAATACAGCTTGCCCCCATAAGTGTTTCGGGACATTCATAGCCAGCATCATCGTCCGTGCGACCTCCAGCAGGTGCCTGTTCTTCCGTTCGGCCACACCATTTTGTGTCGGTGTATAGGCACATGAAGTTTGATGTAGTATTCCATGAGTAGATAAATACTCAGCAACCCTCTTATTAGTATACTCCGTCCCATTGTCAGACCGGAAACACTTTATTTTAACGTTATATTGCGTTTCCACCTGGCGATAAAAATCATAAAAAGCCTCAAGGACGTCACTTTTATTCTTCATAAGGTAGACCCAGGTCACGCGGGTATAACAGTCAATAAAAGTGACGAACCATCTAAAACCGTTAATACTGGTTGTAGGACAAGGGCCCCATACGTCCGAATGTATCATATCAAATGCAGCAGAACTTCTATTCCCTGAGCTCGCATACGAGCTCCTGGTATGTTTTTCCAACTCACATGCATTACAAAATAACTTCTCTTTATCAGCCCTTTGATATAAAGACGGATACATTCGACTAATTGAAAGGAAGAATGTCCGACACGCTGGTGGTGGAGTAGTAATTCGTCTTCTATACTGCGACGTGAAGCATCCAGTTGTGCGTCTGCTACTAGAGAGGCCAATGCTTCGTCCAGTCCGGTCCTGTCCAAGTACCACAGTCCCTTATGCCATGTGCCAGTCCCTAGTCGTCGTCCTGTCCCCTTCTCCTGAAAAGTCACCGTAGGAATGTCAAAGGAAACAGTACAGTTTAGGTCAAGGATAATGGCACTAATAGATATAAGATTGACAGAAAAAGATAGAGCATGTAAGACATTGGTAAGAGTGAGGGAAGGGGTGCATGCGACAGTGCCTTTACCCATGACAGGTCTGGAGGTACCATCAGCAGTTTGAATACTCTCCGACATCGGTAGGTGAGTATAGTCCTGGAACTCACCGCGGGACCCCGTGACATGTCGAGATGCCCCAGAGTCCATAATCTAACCTGGCTGATGGACAGATGCAAGAGCACGCACTGGTATACCTATGCTGGTTTGGGCAAAGCAAGTGATGTGATCCCCCGAGATAGATGACGCCCCAGGAGTAACTTGACTGTCGTCCGAACCCAGCTTCGTGCCTCGTAACCTCGCAATGAACTCCCTCTAAAGAGGGGTTATTTCAGCCAATTGAATGTCTCCCCCTTCTTCCGCCAGATTTGCTTTGTGTCCTCCAAAATAATTTCTCCTTCTACCTTTACCACCACGACGTCCTCCACGGCCCCGTCCGCGATCATTTGACTGACCTCGTAGGGGTTTTGGACAAAATCTAATATAATGTCCCGAGTCACCACAGTTGTGGCAAACACCGTCCGCAGAGGAAGGCTGATTGAAGACGGCAAGGGCAGACTTTTCAATAGCAGCTTGCTCCCCTGGAAGTAGCCCTTGTTGGGCATCAACTTAAATCGAGCTTCTTCTTGTGCCATGGCAGCTATAGCTTCTTCTAAGGTTGAAAGCGTGGGTTGTACGAGTAGTACATTCTTTCTCTGCTCAAACACAGGGTTGAGCCCCTTCAAGAACTTCATCATCCGTTGCCGCGAAATATACGCCAGGAACGTCTAAAAATGCTTTGCAAATGCCGGTTCGACTTGTGCATCATCCATCCCAAGAGGATCATAGTGATCCAGATCAGACCAGTACTTCTTCAACAGAGCTGCGTACTCAGAGACGATACGTTCGTCTTGTGCCACCCTATCGAGTTCATCCTATAGTTGGAAGACCCGCATAGGGTTGTCCGAGCCTGAGTACATATCCTTCAAAGTTTGTCAGATATCAGCAACACCCTCCATTGCCTCTACATTGCCCGACACCTGGTCGGTCAAGGAGGCTGTCAACCACCCAGCCACTACGTTGTTGACAATCTCCCAAATAGCAAACTCCTTTGAGGAGGGATCAGCAGGTGCTTTGGTTTGGCCATTGACATAACCAACCAAGCCACGTCCCTTCAACGCCCGCATCGCCTGCCGTGACCATTTCAAGTAGTTGGACGTTCCTTCTAACTTCGTCTCCAGCTTTTCCAACTTCCCCATTTTGTAAGGTGACGGATCCACATCAGTATGGGTCACACTAGGGGTCGCCTCGGTCAATCTCTTCGACAAGATATCATCAACCAAGGTCTTCATCTCTTGTGCTGTCAGTTTTCCAGCGATCGAATCCATGGCCTCTTCAACTGTATCTCTAGTCGTCGTCGTCGTCGGCAGGCAGCTGCTAACTGCTAGTCGTCGTCTTCGTCGGCAGCTTCGTCGTCTTCTACTCTACGAATGCGTTATGCGCATGTAAAGTGAACACATCAGGACACAGGAGAAACACGATCATTCTCTGTGTAGATCCCGATGTGAAGATCGAGGAACAAATAAAGCATGTGTTCATTTGTTCACTCCAGACGGTGGAACACCATTTTTTACTTTTTTTTCTTTTTTTTTTTTTTTTTTTTCTTTTTTTTCCTTTTCCTTTTTTTTTTACAAAACAACAAGAAAAATTACATAACAAAAAAATTACAACAAAACAAAAAAGATCGGGGGGGGGGGTCGCCGCTGGAGCCGGGGGGCGCCGTTGGAGCCGGGGAGGGGGAGGGGCAGCCGCTGGAGCTGGGTGAGGAAAAAAAAAAAATTTTGGGGGGGGGAGGGGTGGACGGTTATGGCTCTGATACCAAGTAGAAAATGAATAATGGATGATTTTATTGATGGGCTGCTACTTGCTACTTATAGAAGTTCCAACTCCTCTTCATACTACATTTTCTAATGTGGGACTAAAGTCCCTTATTGATTCCCAACATTAATAATTACAAGATAAACTCTTAAAAAACAAACATACAAAACTTGAGAACTTGATCCAATTCATAGGAGTTTGTGAAGATAAGCAACATTTTCTCCCAGAAATAAGTCAACCCAGATATACAGAAATCAAGATCACTAAACTGTTATGAAAGTAGAAAAAACTAAGCATACATGACATGTAAATAAAGTACAAGTCTACAAGTGAAGATTTGATCAACAATTGTCTTTTACATATGAAAAATATGAGTTTAGCATTTGTGCAAAATCTACCTGAAATACTCTACAAGCTTTCATCGCTCTTCTAGATGGTAATCCTAGTGTAACAATTAGTCAATCCAGATAACAAAAATATTATCTAATATAGATAACCACAAAAGTATATAAACCTGAAGACTATCTGACAGTGTCATAAGAAATGAAGGAAAGATATCTTTGACAAATTCAATATTATTCTCAATGACCATATAGAACACTCGTATAAGAAAAAGAAGGAAAGGTATCTCTTGGACAGTGTCATAGGAAAATAACATGAAACTATAAAGTAGTGTCTGTCTACTTACAAGAAACAACATGACTGTTATTATATATAGCAACTATGAAAAAAAAATCAAGAACTGAACAAAGCCAAATATCATAAATGAAAGCTATGATGTTAAGTCTTTGACTATTTGCCAAGTGTTAAATTTTTCATGGAACAAACTGAGACTGGATAGTTTTAGAACAAGTCAAGTGATAGAAATTATTATGAAAGAAGAAAAAATAGCTAATACTAACCTCCCCAAATGCTCCCCTCACAATTATGGTCAGCAATTCAAAATTATCAACTCCTATTTTATGTCTCTGAAAGCATATGTATACTCGGTTTTCGTCTTTTCTAAGTACTTTATGAGGTTGTTCTGCTCTTCCATGGAAGCATCAGCAAGCTTCCTCTGTAGCACATAGCATCAAATCAAAGCATAAAGACAATACATTAAAATAAATGTTAAATAAGTTTCAAATATTAAGATTAGCCATAATCTTTAGAAATGAGTAACTTAACATGCAAATTTATCATCAAGGAGAACAAAATCAAGTTGTTGCAACAAAATTGGCAGGTATTATTAGAAATTGTTTGAGTAAAAGAAAAGAAAAGAAAAGAAAACTATTGTCCTAGCTCAATTCTAGCTTCTCTTTATAAGAACCATAAAGTTGTCTGCATATTCATAGATAGAAACAGAACAGGGCGTCACCACTCTGTTTGGTGATATGCATTGCATTTGCAAAGTTTAAATCCATACAATAAAAAAAATATCTGATGAAAAAGGTTATGTCAAAATGTAGATTTGGAGCCAATAAAACTAACCTGATATCAGTAGAGATGATTAACTCAACTGATTGGATGTACATAAAGTATCGTACAATTAAATGAAGGATTCACATCAATTATCAAACTATGCATTATTAATTCTTGAAACATAAACCGAGACATCCATGTGAGAGCAAAGAGCAGCACCAGTTGTTGGTCCATATCCAGTGACGACGATGATTACTCTTCTGGAACTATATTTGCTCTGGAACTATATTTGCATTAAACTTGGGCATGACAGCAAGACATGTCTCTATTTTGAAGTTGTTATTGGAGCCTTAGATTTTCGATATATGTAATAATAATTCAAACTATATTTGCCATAAATTTAAGTATTTTTGACACATGTCTCTCTATACTTTCCTTCACATAGTAATGCTCACTACCAGAGCAACAGACAAAGTTTTTATGCTCGATGAGTGAGGCCATAGGGTATCTCAAATCACTCCAGATGCAAGTGCAGGTGACAAACTATGTCTCATGATGTCTACATGTTTTATATTGAGTCCCCGAATTAGATATGCCTAGTCTTTTGAATGCAGATCATGTCCATGGCAGGTGGTATTGCATTCATCCGATGATGATGCTGGTGCAACACACATTCATGCTACAACCATGCCTAATTTTACACAATGAGCGTAGGAATGGGGATGGGCATGCGCATGTGTCACAATTTCCTCTCCCATCAATTCCTGGGACACCCTATGGCATTCCTGGTCCGATGTTTGGAAAACCTGGGTATATAAAGATTTCCAATGATGATGGCTCAACGAGCACCCATTACTTGTGTATCAAGGTCTAACAACTAGTTCAATGGAAACTCTGACTCCAAATATTAGCAGCAACTACAAAATAATAGTATAGAGAAGATACAAAATCAAGCACTGGTCACAATTAAGATATCCTCTCAGATTTTGATCTTTAATTATTCCTGAGTCGCTTATTTCTAGGTGCATTCATACTTCACTCACCAATGATACTTCATTCAACTGAGTTTGGTCATATTGTTAAAATATCAGTATATATATCGAAGTCCATTGTTCAACCAGATGACCTATGAGTTGATATTCTTATTGACAGGAACCCAAAGAATGTTTTGAAGACTTAGCTCGAAGTAAGGATTGATCTCAAGTGTTGTCGATGCTACAATTAAGTTACCATATGTATACTCAGGTCTTATCAATTATTGTTGTTGTTGTTGTTGTATGTGTGTGTGTGTGTGTGAGAGAGAGAGAGAGAGATTTGGGAGTTGTCAACAAGATTTCAATCAAAAACATTTGTTATGAATTCTAAACCCTCGACATGCAACGATAAATTTGTTCCAATGAATCAAACTCTTCGATGAACCTGCAAAGCTAACAACTGCGACATGGAAGGCGAGGCACGGGATGCAGATAGTTTTGATTGTTGGTATAAGAAACATCAAATAAACTCCAATCTCTAACAAAACTATTACAAAAAAATGTATATTAAGGATGTGCCTTCTATTATGGAAATGGTCTAGTAACAATTTATCATCATCTAGTCAAGAAAACATAACTTCAAATGCATTTATAACATTTTATCAAACACTTAACAGAGTTGTAAAAATATAGCAAGTTGAAGAAAAAATTCATTGTAGCATTTCTTTAAACACTAATTTTATCAAGATGACTCTTTACCTTGACAGAGAACTATATGTTCTTCTTTGGTGGCCTTGAGTGGGGAACCCTTGCCTGGAGTGTGGGCAGGAGTCTGAGACTCCATAGCTTTTTGGGGCTTCAAATTTGAGACTAAAGAACCTTACTAATACGATTTAGCATATGGCCATATATATAAAAAAAAATACTAGATCAGCCTTTGGATGATTATCAAGTAGAACAAAAATCCAATTGCGCTGCATAACAACCTTCTATCTTGGCTAAATTCTGACAAAATAATGTAAATCCAAAAGTAAAGGAAAATAAGCATAAAAAAATGGAATACGATCAGCCATCTCAGTACCCGAGTTATCCTCGACCACCGTTATCCCCACAAAAATGGAAATGGGTCTTCTTCTTTGAGTAAGTACAATAGGAAGAATCTTCAGCTATGCTGTAAGGACACATGAAAATTATTGGAAATTATTCCAAAAAATCTGCAAACAAAATAAAATAAAGTAAATGTTACCGGTCTCCGGAAAAGTCGCGCACGAAGCACTGTCCTAAGAGTTGATTCGGGTTTATGTGCAGAATTGTTCCGAATGCTCCTAGTGGTAAAACTCATGTTCTACCGGTATCTCCTCGTCGCACACAACTCGGAAATAGCGACCCCGAACTTAGCTTTTCTGTCCAGAGCACAAACCGAAGAACAATACTTTGAATTGAACAATAGAGAATGAGAGGGAGAGAGTGGAGTGTGGTTTTCACTTGAGAGATGTTCTCTTATATAGCATAAGTGTATGCTAAAAATAGGCAAAAGAGAATGTCAAAACCAAAGAATAGGATCTTGGAGATTTGACTTGGTTTTTTCCATATACCAAGTCCAATATTTTCCCCCAAAAAACCAAGTTCAAAACACAAGTAACAAATGAAAAAAAAAAAGATTGGAAGGAATTTCTGGGCAAATATATATACTATGCATAGATGAGATGGACTACAGCCTTGAATCTCACTTAGTAACTATTGTCTTAATCTGAAGAAGTACTTGATGGATATGCCTTGAATCAGACTTCTTGAACCAGATTCAAAAAATAGCACACATAGTACGCTAGAGGTTCTTGGGTCTATCGGTGGGCGCTTTGATTGGTCATGCGCACTTATTCCATATTAATGAGAGTTGTCTAGGATCGCCCTGTCCCATAGTCGCGGTCTTCACGACCTCTCATATAGGTAAGTCCTCATGAGTTGGTGATATGAATCAACCCTGCATATCATGCTTGGACTTATTAAGAGTTAAAACTCATCCTAACCATATCACACCGGAACACTGTCATCATAGGGATGGGGTATCAATGTACACATTTATAGCCTCCTGGACTTTTATTTTAAAGAGAATTTAATCTCAAGGTCAGTGTTCCATATTAGTCACCTAGTCCAGTTTGTTCCTACCCATTGAACCGGCTTCTTGGAATCTCCATTCAGACTCGGTTGGGTTGCCACTGCTGGTGACTAAATTATGGGCTTAACCCCTTCCCCCTCGATGATTCTAGGATCAATGTCCTAGACAGACCCTTCGTCAAGTGGTCTGCAAGGTTCTTTTCTGACTTTAATAGTCAAGAACCACATATTTGCCCAATAGGCTCTTTATAGACTTGAAGCGCAGCTGCAGGTGCCTGTTCATCTTAGCATTCACAGAATCATGCTTTAGTAGTTCAATAACAGATTTATTATCACAATTGATAGAAATTGCAGGAACAGGAATATGATAAACAGGTATATGCATAATTAGATTTCTAAGCCATTCGGCTTCTGTACAAGTAGTGTCAAGAGCTATCATTTCAGAGTCCATTGTACTCCGAGCTATGATAGTTTGTTTGCATAAACTCCAGGAGATTGCTGCTTGTCACGCCCCAGAACCAGAATACTGGAGAGCGGGGACAGACATAGCCAGCTACGTATATTGAAATAGAATACATCTCAACTATACGGTCATGGCTGTCTAGATATGAGGGTTTACTACAAGCCAGCAGTCTCTTAAGGTCAAGCCTATTGTCTCAATCTCAAGCAATTAACAGAGTTACAAGATAGAGCATCAATATATATATAAGGCGTCCCAAATATTACATATTGGATGATCATGAAGCTAGTCGTACAAAATGATAGGACTAGCAAGAGTTCAGTCATACATGATCAACCCTAGGATTTGTTAATCATGTTTACAGCCCGTAGGCAGACAGTAAGTAAATGTGCATCGAGCTAACAGGTGCTCGTCGGCAAACGCCTCAAGAGAATAAATTTACATATAAGTGGGTGAATCAAAAAGGGAAAACCCACTCGTAGCCCTGGTTCCTTCTAGTGTTCACCATTGGGCTGGAAGTTTGGTAGATCCTCGGGAGCTGCTACGAAATCTGGCCACACAAAACCAGCTGGGTCAAACCCCAGAAAGTGCAAGTGCCACAAGGAGGCCACAAATAAGAACAAAAGCCAGCATATCAGAACATGAAGAATAAAAGGAAAGTACAAGTAATAAAAGTACACAGAGCGATAAACGACTAGGGACGTGGAACCATTCCGGGAGCCAGGTTATAATCCTTAAACCAGACAAGGACCGAGGTTGTAACCCTTCGCCTGAATAGCTCATTGTCTCTACTCATTTATCGTTAAGATAAGGAAAACAAACATGCTCAGGAGATAGCAAGTACTGGAGCTAGACAAGACTTAGACAAGGCTGGACATCATGCATTCACAAGCGGCCAAGCAATTACTACGGCTTACTACTTTAACTAACTAGGGTTATCACAAGCCTTAATTACTAACAAGATGCAAGTGAGAAACTCCCAGTCCCAAGCCCTGCAGACTATCCAGTCATCCTTCCGCGGGTTGAGAGTTATAGGTGGGTACATTGTCCGGGAGACAAATGTACCCTTAGGTGACTTAGAGGGTGCAACACATGACAGTGTGCTGGAAATGTGCTCTACTCGTCGGCAAGCTACAAGTCCATTAAAGCGCCCAGATAGCGAGATTGCCTGTGACTGGGAATTCTCCATGTTCTAGTTTGATCTAATCATTAGCCTAATCCAATTTAGCGCGAGTTCCTGGCCGTGGTACCCAGGAAGTCACGTCCTAGACATGATGCAAGACAAGACAAGTGGATTGTACAAGCAAGCAAGCAGGAACACCTACGGTTCAAGTTGATTATACGAGTCAAGTTACAAGTTACAAGTCAAGTCAAGTCAGGAGTGCGCCGCCACGGGCAACTATCAAGTTATCAAGATAAATCATGTCAGGGTACTGTCAGGAGTGCGCCACGACGGGCTACTATCATGTCAGGTTGGTCATGTCAGGAGTGCACCACTACGGGTCACTGTCGTGTTATGCTAGTTCCTTGTCATACCATGCCATGTACAATAGTCATTCCAAACATATTAAGTAAAAATTAGTTCGTGACAAAAGGCGTAAGGATATAAAATAGACGTAAAATATCTAATAAAATACCAATATATATAGGACTATAGAAGAGCCAAGCTTAAAGAAATAACAATTCATCATAGACAAGTAGGTTGTGCAAGGGGGTCAGGGGTTGGGCTGCGCAGGGTATGTACTGCGCATGGAAGAGCTGCGCAAGAGTTGCCTTGTGCAAGGGTTACCTTGCGCAAGGGTAGACTGTGCAGGGGGTCAAGGGGCAAAGGGTTAAAGGGGAACAGGGGATGCCTTGCGCATCAATTGGATTGCGCAAGGGAGGATTGCGCAAGGGTAGACTGCGCAGAGTATGGACTGCACAATGGTCGAGTGCGCAGGGGTTACTTTGCGCATGGCTGGCTTGCGCATGGCTAGCTTGCGCCAGCGCAATCCAGCGCAGCGCAAAGCACTGGATGAGCCTATACGCAATCGGCCATGCGCTAAAGAGCACAGGCCGGGGTGCGCAAACGGTCAAGTGCTAAAGGGCACTGGCCGAGAGCCTTCACCATGGCTGAGATGAACTCCTCAAGAACACCAAAAACTTCTAATCTTCATAACTTAGCCAAATCGAAACCAAATCTAGATTTTCAAAGTTCTAACTTGAGTAAAATCGAATTCTCTTCCACATGGAAGCATCAAAAAATGCAAAAATCGAAGTTTAATGGATCAAAACCAAGGATTTTTGAAAATGGTTAAAACCTAGATCTAGAAAAATAAAAGCTCCAAATCATAAAATGTCAAGTTCTAAAGTTGTTCTCCATGGCCTAATCTAGTTAATGGACAAATAAAAAAGTGGTGCTTATTTGATGGTAAGGTGCACTTGCCTATGGGTTGGGGAGTTGTGTGGAAGAAGGAAGAAGAAGAAGTTGTAAGAAATTAATGGAGTTATGGAGGAGAGAGAAAAGGTTGGTAGGTTTTAATGAGGGTGGTTGTGATGGAATGGAGGTGGAGAATAGGCTAAGGTGTTCCACTCATGATGAACCAAACCAAACCAAACCAACTCCACAAAATAAAACCAAGCCATGGTCCAAACCCATTTACGAGAAACCAAAATCCGCAAGTTGATAAAATAAAATACGTGCCAAAAATCAAATTACGAGTACAAATACGAAATACAGGAAATGGGGGTGACAACTCTACCGACCTTCAAAGAATTCCGTCCTCGGAATTTAATCAAGGAGCTAGAGATTGCCACGACAAGCTATACTAAGCACAGACAAGCTACACTAAGCAGTTCAATCATACAATCATACAATGCAAGCAAGGAAGGGAAAGCGTAAGGCACAAGAAAGATATTATACCTTACGAGTCAAACAGGTAGGGATATCGCGATCGGATGTCATCCTCACGCTCCCATGTTCACTCACCTAGAGAGTGATGACCCCAAGCAACACGGACTAAGTTAATAGTCTTGTTCTTGAGCGTCTTTTCCCTCCGGTCCAAAATAGACACGGGCCTCTCCTCATACGAAAGGTTGGTACCAACAACCACTTCCGAATGATCTAGGATATGGCTCGGGTCCAGGATGTACCGTCTTAATTGGGATACATGGAATACATCATGTACCTCACTTAGCGACGACGGAAGAGCGAAACGATAGGACACATCGCCTACTCGCTCCAGAATATCGAACGGCCCTATATACCTAGGACTAAGCTTTCTCCGCACGCCAAAATGAATGACGCCGCGGGTAGGCGAGATCCTAAGGAATACATGGTCGTCGACGGCAAATTCTAAGGGACGCCGATGAGCATCGGCCCAATGGCGCTGGCGATCCTGAGCAACTCGGAGGTAATCTCTGACTTTCCTGACCACTTCAACCATCTGAGAAATCAGTTCTGGATCGAGCATCTGCCTCTTTCCGACATCGTCCCATGCTAACGGGGATCTGCACTTCCTACCATACAGAGCCTCGAAGGGTGCCATCTGGATACTGGCCTGGAAACTATTATTGTACGAGAATTCCACCAGGTACAGGTGATCCTCCCACGAACCACCGAAGTCAAGGGTACACGACCGCAACATATCTTCGAGAGTTTGTATAGTATGCTCTGACTGCCCGTCTGTCTGCGGATGATACGCTAAGCTGAACTTGAGACGAGTCCCCAAACTTTGATGAAGACTGCGCCAGAAGTGCGATATGAATCTCGTATCCCTGTCTGATACTATGCTGACTGGCACTCCGTAAAGTCGGACGATCTGCCTGAGATATATCTCTGCAAGCTGCGCCGTCGACTGTCCAACTCTAAATGGAAGAAAGTATGCCACCTTGGTAAGCCTGTCTACAATGACCCAAATAGCATCTCTGCCTGCCGGAGATCTGGGTAACCCAGTCACGAAATCCATGGTTATGTGTTCCCATTTCCATTCTAGGATCGGTAAAGGTTGAAGAAGTCCAGCTGGCCTCTGATGTTCAGCCTTGACTTGTTGGCAAACCAAACATCGAGAGACATACCGGGCTATCTCCCTCTTCATACCATTCCACCAAAAGTGTTGACGAATATCTCGGTACATCTTCGTGCTGCCTGGGTGGATGGAATACTGTGAACTGTGAGCCTCTGCCATGACTTCATGTCTGATATCTCTACTGGGTACACAAAGACGCATGTCGTGTCGAAGCGTACCATCCTCATGAATACATAACTCTGGCCTTCTTCCTGCCTCGCACTCTGCTCTGAGCCGCTGAATCTTGGAATCTGTTAACTGTGCGGTTCGGATCCTCTCAACTACGGTGGACTGAATCTGTAGGCTGGCCATCAGGGCCACATTGGAAGGAAGAACCACTTCAATTCCCATCTTCTGAAGATCCGATAATAACTCTGGTTGCGCCGTCAGGAAATAAATTCCGGCTCTCCGGCTCAACGCATCTGCTACAACGTTGGCCTTCCCTGGATGATACTGTAAATCCACATCGTAGTCCACCAGTAGCTCGAGCCATCTTCTCTGCCGCATATTAAGATCCTTCTGGGTGAAAACATACTTCAGGCTCTTATGATCAGTAAATATCTCCACTCTGTCTCCGTACAAGTAGTACCTCCACAACTTAAGTGCAAACACTACTGCTGCTAGCTCCAAGTCGTGGGTCGAGTAATTCTTCTCATGATCACGGAGTTGACGCGACGCATAAGCAATTACCTTCCCATGCTACATCAAAACACATCCCAATCCTCTGCCTGAAGCATCGCAATAAACTGTGAATCCTCCGGTCCCATCTGGAAGGGTGAGAATGGGAGCCGTTATCAAACCTCGCTTCAACTTCACAAATGATTCCTGACATTCTGCTGTCCAAACGAACGGCACATCCTTGCGGGTCAGCTGGGTCATCGGCGCTGAAATCCTTATAAAATCGGAGACGAACCGTCGGTAGTAGCCGGCCAATCCAAGAAAGCTGCGAACTTATGCCACTGAGCTGGGTACTGGCCATACCTCGATAGCCACAATCTTCTGGGGATCCACTTCCACTCCTCCTCTAGTAATGATGTAACCCAAGTAAGAAATACGATCGAGCCAGAACTCGCATTTACTGAACTTGGCGTACAACTGGTGCTCTTTGAGAATCTGGAGGACAACTCTGAGATGTTGCTCGTGCTCTGCTTCACTCTTGCTGTAGACCAGGATGTCATCAAGGAACACTATCACAAACTGATCCAAGTAAGGCATGAAAATACGGTTCATGAGGTCTATGAACACCGCCGGCGCATTGGTCGCTCCAAAGGGCATAACTAGAAACTTCTAATGCTCGTACCTAGATCTGAATGCCGTCTTCGGGATGTCCTGCTCTCTGACTCTGATCTGGTGGTATCCTGACCGCAAGTCTATCTTCGAGAAAACTGAAGCCCCCTTGAGTTGATCAAACAAGTCATCTATCCTCGGGAGAGGGTATCTGTTCTTGATTGTCACTGAGTTCAAGGTACGATAATCAACACATAGCCTGGACATACCATCCTTCTTTTTCACAAGAAGCATCGGGGCTCCCCAAGGCGATCCACTAGCACGAATGAATTCCTTGGTTCTAAGTTCTTCAATCATCTTGTACAAAATCTCCAACTCTGAAGGCGCCATTCTGTAGACTCGCTCTGATACTGGTGTTGTCCCGGGAATCAAATCAATGGTGAACTCGATCTCCCGCTCTGGTGGCATCCCTGAAAGTTCCTCTGGGAAGACATCTGGAAACTCTTCAACTATCCGGGGCAACTGTACTGCTGCTACTGCCATTCGCAATACTGGAGGAGATGGCTCTACTGTGCCTATGGAAAATGAAAACTCTGGCTCTCCGAGAATACTAAAGACAACTCTGCCAACATGGCAGTCTATCCTAGCATAATGGTTCCTCAACCAATCCATGCCTAGGACTACATCATAGTCTGCCATAGGGAACTCTATGAGCCTAGCGGGGAACTCTCTACCGCTAACTACGATCCGACACGAGGAAAACACTCGATTTACTCCCACAAGACCATTACCAGTAAGTATATTGAGCCTCACTGATAATGACTCGGGCTCCAATCCTATCCGTGTCGTGAATCGTGCAGACATAAATGAATGCGATGCACCAGAATCAAATAATACAGATGCTGGAAAGGTGTTGACGAGAATAGTACCTGCCACTACCTCACCTGGTACAACTTTTTCATCCATGGTCATCATCATAGCCTGACCTCTAGCTGCGGGTCCTCTCTGCTGGGAACCCCTCTGCCGACTCTGTGCTGGAGCCTAGGTGAACTGCTGCTGGAAGGCCTGGATCTGGGGCGCCAATGGCCTCGGGTACTGCTGTTGCTGCTGCTGCTGGACTGGAACTGGGGCTGGTCCTCTCACCGAAGAACTAGAAAGGTTGGATGATGATGGACCTTCCCTATTCGGGCAGGTCCCTATCTTATGATCTGCTCCTCCGCAAGCCAGGCACAATCTCTGCGCCCTACGACACTCTGCCACTACATGGCCCGGCTTCCCGCAATGCGAATATCCCACCGCAGAAGACTGCTTCTGCTTTTGCTGCTGCGGATACGTCGGGGTTGAATGCTGAACCGACGTCACTGAGGCCGCCCGTCTCGGAGTTCTAATGGTCAATCCCCTAGCTGCCGAGGCTGGAGCTGATGATTGGTGCATCTGACTGTGGGACCGCTTCCTGCCTCCGGTCCTATCCACGATCCTCTGGGAGGTGTACTCATGCCTCCTAGCTGCCCTCAATACTACATCGAACGTCTGGTGCTCAAACTGTTCAACAGCCAACAAGATCTCCAAATGCAGCCCCTGCTGGAATCGCTGGGCCCTATCAAACTCGGTCGCCACCAAGGTGGTGGCAAACCTACTGAGTCTAGAAAACTCAGATGCATAACTGTCGACTCTTCTGTCTCCTTGCTTCAAGTTGGTGAACCGGGTCTGCAGGTCGTACTGTGCCACCGCATCAAAGTACTTTGTCTGGAATCTCTCTCTGAACGTCGCCCAAGTAACTGGTGCCGCTAACCCCATGGCCTGAGCTGCCCACCAATCGCAAGCCAAGTCTAGTAACTATATCCATACCACCGCCACCTTCTCATTCTCAGGTGTCCTAGCTACTTCTGGGACCACCTTGGTATCCTGAAGCCAAGCGTCCGCGGCAATCGCATCTTCACTGCCGTCAAAGAAGGGAGGGTTCAAGCGCTTGAAACTGTTGGCCGCCTGATTCCCTTGGGGACCTCCTCGGTTTAGTGCATCATGAACTTCCTGGTGCAAGGCGTCGCCTCGACGATCTTGGGATTCAAGCAGTTCTCTGATAAGCCCTACCAAAGGTCCCTCATCCTGTCTAGCTGGTTGAACAGGCGGAGCTGCCTGAACTGGAGGTTTCGAGCCTCCGGGAAGCATAACTCGGGAGGCTACTCCAGAGTACTGAGCTTGATCTTCCTGGCGCTGGGGTGCTTGCTGAGCTTCTTCTGGCTGGTTGGCAGGTCCGGGAGCAATACCGCTGAAGAAGACGACATAGGGAAATAATAAGGAAGGACCAGGACGGATCAATGATACAAGCATGTGATCAGGTCCAGATTCTCAGGGATTTGAAGATACGAGCAGAGATCAAGGACGAATATTTATTGAGACATCTATTCGGTAAACCCTCACATTTCTTGAAGGCCAAGACCTGCATGGGCCACCACTTAAACCATGTCACGCCCCAGAACCAGAATACTGGAGAGCGGAGGCAGACATAGCCAGCTACGTATATTGAAATAGAATACATCTCAACTATACGGTCATGGATGTCTAGATATGAGGGTTTACTATAAGCCAGCAGTCTCTTAAGGTCAAGCCTATTGTCTCAATCTCAAGCAATTAACAGAGTTACAAGATATTAGAGCATCAAATATATATATATAAGGCGTCCCAAATATTACATATTTGATGATCATGAAGCTAGTCATACAAAATGATAGGACTAGCAAGAGTTCAGTCATACATGATCAACCCTAGGATTTGTTAATCATGTTTACAGCCCGTAGGCAGACAGTAAGTAAATGTGCATGGAGCTAACAGGTTCTCATCGACAAACGCCTCAAAAGAATAAATTTACATATAAGTGGGTGAATCAAAAAAGGAAAACCCACTCGTAGCCCTGGTTCCTTCTAGTGTTCACCATTGGGCTGGAAGCTTGGTAGATCCTCGGGAGCTGCTCCAAAATCTGGCCACACAAAATTAGCTGGGTCAAACCCCAGAAAGAGCAAGTGCCATAAGGAGGCCACAAATAAGAACAAAAGCCAGCATATCAGAACATAAAGAATAAAAGAAAAGTACAAGTAATAAAAGTACACAGAGCGATAAACGACTAGGGATGTGGAACCATTCCGGGAGCCAGGTTACAATCCTTAAACCAGACAAGGACCGGGGTTGTAACCCTTCGTCTGAATAGTTCATTGTCTCTACACATTTATCGTTAAGATAAGGAAAACAAACATGCTCAGGAGATAGCAGGTACTGGAGCTAGACAAGACCTAGACAAGGCTGGACATCATGCATTCACAAGCGGCCAAGCAATTACTACGGCTTACTACTTTAACTAACTAGGGTTATCACAAGCCTTAATTACTAACAAGATGCAAGTGAGAAACTTCCAGTCCCAAGCCCTGCAGACTATCCAGTTATCCTTCCGTGGGTTGAGAGTTATAGGTGGTTACATTGCCCGGAAGACAAATGTACCCTTATGTGACTTAGAGGGTGCAACACAAGACAGTGTGCTGGAAATGTGCTCTACTCGTCGGCAAGCTACAAGTCCATTAAAGCGCCCAGATAACGAGATTGCCTGTGACTGAGAATTCTCCATGTTCTAGTTTGATCTAATCATTAGCCTAATCTAATTTAGCGCGAGTCCCTGGCCGTGGTACCCAGGAAGTCACGTCCTAGACATGATGTAAGACAAGACAAGTGGATTGTACAAGCAAGCAAGCAGGAACACCCACGGTGTCAAGTTGATTATACGAGTCAAGTTACAAGTTACAAGTCAAGTCAAGTCAGGAGTGCGCCGCCACGGGCCACTATCAAGTTATCAAGATAAATCATGTCAGGGTACTGTCAGGAGTGCGCCACGACGGGCTACTATCATGTCAGGTTGGTCATATCAGGAGTGCACCACTATGGGTCACTGTCGTGTTATGCTAGTTCCTTGTCATACCATGCCATGTACAATAGTCATTCCAAACATATTAAGTAAAAATCAGTACGTGACAAAAGGCGTAAGGATATAAAATGGACGTAAAATATCTAATAAAATACCAATATATATAGGACTATAGAAGAGCCAAGCTTAAAGAAATAACAATTCATCATAGACAAGTAGGTTGTGCAAGGGGGTCAGGGGTTGGGCTGCGTAGGGTATGTACTGCGCATGGAAGAGCTGCACAAGAGTTGCCTTGCGCAAGGGTTACCTTGCGCAAGGGTAGACTGCGTAGGGGGTCAAGGGGCACAGGGTTAAAGGGGCACAGGGGATGCCTTGTGCATCAATTGGATTGCGCAAGGGAGGATTACGCAAGGGTAGACTACGCAGGGTATGGACTGCGCAATGGTCGAGTGCGCAGGGGTTACTTTGCGCATGGCTGGCTTGCGCATGGCTAGCTTGCGCCAGTGCAATCCAGCACAGCGCAAAGCACTGGCTGAGCCTATGCGCAATCGGCCATGCGCTAAAGAGCACAGGTCGGGGTGCGCAAACGGTCAAGTGCTAAAGAGCACTGGCCGAGAGCCTTCACCAAGGCTGAGATGAACTCCTCAAGAACACCAAAAACTTCAAATCTTCATAACTTAGCCAAATCGAAACCAAATCTAGATTTTCAAAGTTCTAACTTAAGTAAAATCGAATTCACTTCCACATGGAAGCATCAAAATATGCAAAAATCAAAGTTTAATGGATCAAAACTAAGGATTTTCGAAAATGGTTAAAACCTAGATCTAGAAAAATAAAAGCTCCAAATCATAAAATGTCAAGTTCTAAAGTTGTTCTCCATAGCCTAATCTAGTTAATGGACAAATAAAAAGTAGTGCTTATTTGATGGCAAGGTGCACTTGCCTATGGGTTGGGGAGTTGTGTGGAAGAAGGAAGAAGAAGAAGTTGTAAGAAATTAATGGAGTTATGGAGGAGAGAGAAAAGGTTGGTAGGTTTTAATGAGGGTGGTTGTGATGGAATAGAGGTGGAGAATAGGCTAAGGTGTTCCACTCATGATGAACCAAACCAAACCAAACCAACTCCACAAAATAAAACCAAGCCATGGTCCAAACCCATTTACGAGAAACCAAAATCTGCAAGTCGAGAAAATAAAATATGTGCCAAAAATCAAATTACGAGTACAAATATGAAATACAGGAAATGGGGGTGACAATAGGCCTTAGTCATTTCATCATTATCCCCTTTTATTTTATCCCTCTTGTTCTTTCCCAAATTTTTAGAGAGCAATTCCTATCATTTTCTCCACCAAATCCTTCCATTTTTCCACCCAACTTTCTTCTTTCCTTCTCTACTCAAGCCAAGGAGGAAGCCACCAAAGTTTGGGAGGATTCGGAGCTCGTTCGTGTCCGTTTGGGATTCCTACGTGTCGGTGGCGTATCGGAAAGCTTTTTCTTCGATCCGATCTACTGGGTGGTATAAATCCCTTCTTCTTCTCATTTTTATCATGTATTAGGTTGATTTTGACCCATAGGAATGACCCCCATGGTTGTGTCTCCATTTGTGTCCATTTCGTGTCCATTTGGAGACTTATAGATGTGTCCTATGTGTAGGATCGTGTCCTAGTGGGAAAATCCCTATTTGGACACATGTAGATTTATTAAATATTGTTTTAATGTTGTTTTAATATTAAATTCCAGATTTATAGGTGTTTAGAGATGTGTTTTCCTAAGTATCATATTGTATCATATTATTTAATCTATGTGTGTATATATATATTTGGTTATATATGTTATTCTCTCTCTCTCTCTCTCTCTCTCTCTCTCTCTCTCTATATATATATATATATATATATATATTTATATTTTTATATATATATATATATATATATATATAAGCCTCAATATATATATATATGTGTATATAATATGGTGTGTAATGTATTGTATATTCATTTGGTTGTGGATATGAAAGGTTGGGCCAAGGAAGAATGGGTGGGTGTATGTGTTAGTATAGAGA
Organism: Iris pallida; assembly: GCA_029216955.1. Taxonomy (NCBI): domain Eukaryota; kingdom Viridiplantae; phylum Streptophyta; class Magnoliopsida; order Asparagales; family Iridaceae; genus Iris; species Iris pallida. Next base: position 36,083 of record JANAVB010013726.1, on the reverse strand, counting down.
GAGTGAATGTGTGTTGTAGGGAAGGTATTTGAGAGTTTGTGTGAGAGAGTTAGAGAGGGGTTTGTATGTGAGATATGTGGGAGTGGAGAGTGGAGTTGAGGGGGGGTGAACCCAGCGCTAACAGTAGCAGGACAGCAGCATTTTGCTGTCCCAAAACAGTCCAACTTCATGTCCATTTCAGTCCCTTGCACCCTCCAAAACCTGTCCAATAAATGCCCCTTAGTTAGTATATATGGCTGTCCCCCTTTGCTCCTAAAACAGTCCATTCAACCCTTCTTGGTTGTCCCAATTCAGCCCCCAACATACCCCCATTGCTGTCCCTAATAACCACCTTTAACTGTCCAATATCAGTCCCTAAACTCAGCCACTTTCCAGCCCCTAAACCCAACTAAAACCAGTCCACTAAACACTCTATTGGCTGTCTAATATCAGTCCATCAAACCACCATCATAACAGCCTTTGTATGCCCCATAACCACCCTACAAATCAGCCTAGTAACCTGTCCAAAATCAGTCCCTAAACCACCCAATATCAGTCTATTTTAATACCATTTGTGTGTGTGTGAGCCTATCTGAGTATGGCATGTGCCTATAGGTGTTAGCCTATGTGTAAGCCTAGGTGAGAGCCTATGAGTGTGGTATCATGAGTGATATATTTGAGTGTTGTATGTGAGTGAGTTGTGTGGGTGAGTGTTAGGATAATGTGAGGATGGTATATGATATTGGTAAGGTAATGGGTAGGGTAAACCAACATATGTTCTAAGATAGGCTAGATACCTAGGATACCTATATTTCTTGGTAGGTAAACCTTATTTAGGATAGTATCTTACTACCCTAAGGAGTCTAGGCTAGTATCTTGGGTATTAGCGGGGTTTCTTTTGTATTGGGTAAGGTATCGGGATTTACCTTAGTAAGGGTAATGTAGGTTTTACCTAGAACTAAGGTATGTGAGTCTAGAGTCTAAGATATGGTTAGAACTTGGTTTTCTTGGTTGGTAATGATCAAATATAGTACTCCTAGACTAGATTTGACTTTGGTTGACCATTTTGACCAAAAGTCAACCGAGAGTCAAACTTAGCCTTTAAGTGACTAGATTTGACCTAAACCAAACCAGAGTTGACCAGTTGACAGAAAGTCAACAGTTGGTCAATATTAGACTAGTTTGACTTAGGGTTGACCTAGAGTTGACCAGGGTTGACCAGTTGACCAAAGGTCAACTGTAAGTCAATCTTTGACCCCGTTTGACCTAATTTGACTTGGATTGACTCCCAGTGACTGGGTACGACCTATATGAACCAGTATGACCTAGTATGACTCAGTTTGACCTAGATTGACCAAGTTTTGCCTTAAACTTGCATTCATGACTTAAATTAGTTTTTTTTTTCAGTATAAAATCCTGTTTGACTCATAGTATCTTATTTTAGGTCTGTGATTACTCTGAGCGTCTGTTCACCTTATCAGCTCAGGACCACAGGCGAGTACATTTACTGATAGTTTTCATTGTCTTGATATCTACTATATCCGATTCAGTTGTAGTATTTTATATGATTCCCGACATGACGGTTCACGGATTAGTATACGTCAGATCCTGTCATGAGATGTTATTCCTGGACTTTCTTGGTATATTGGTATGTGATATTTACGTGTTTCATGTACTTATATAGACATTGATTTGGTAGTGGGCTGGCCCCCTGCTCTTGAACCCTGTGTCATGACGTGCCATGTCCGGATCCGTGATACTATTCGGGGATGGAGGAATTATTAGGGGTTATGTGATCAAAGCTCCCTTTAACTATTTTGCTAGCGCCACCATCACCTCACGTAGGGTGTAGCAGATATCCCGTGTGCCAGTTATCCAGGTTGGCCGGCATGACTCTCCGTTGAGGTCATCGTGGATTGTCGGGCCAAGTGGATAACCCTACCTTGATTCCCTAACCGATCACAAATCACATTTTACATTTATTGTCGTATCTTATATCCAGTTCAGCTTTACTTTCTGTGCTTTCTCACCATGCTATGATTCCATTACTCACATGCTCTACATGTCTTTATACTGTACTTTGATTTGAGACTAAGTCCTGTTTGAAAGAAGGGTTACAACCCCGATCCTTGTTTGGTTCAAGGGTTGTAACCCAGCTTTCGAATGGTTCCTAAGTCGCCTATATCTTTGTTTTGTATTTCATTATATTGTCTCTTACAGTATTTGTCAATTCATATGAAACTGCTGTTGGTGTTTGTACTTGCTCATTTTTCTGACAGGATACTGTTGATATATTACAGATGATTCTGAGACTGATTGCCCGACCTATTATGGGGTCGAGTCTGACGGTGTAGACTTGGATCGTGGCTTGTTAGTAGAGCCACTAGACTTTGCTCCCCCTGAGTAGTATAGCTTAGTTAGGTTTGCCTGGCCTGCGAGCCAGCTAGTACTTTCAGTTTATAGTATCTTATATATATTTTTTGTGACTCTGGGATATTGTGTATAGCTCTGGACTTGTGTGGATCTTGGACTTATTTCCTGCTTTTATCTACCATATTTCCTTTCTATGCTATCTACCTTAGTTTTGTATTTGTGATTGAGACTGTATTGCTATGTCACCTCCATTCGGAGAGTATATACTGTATAGGAACCTTTATCTGTTTTAGTCGTAGTATTTATAGACCCTATATACAGCGTTCTACCGCCGATTCTGTGGCATAGGCTGGACGTAACCACGTGCTCGTGCCCCTCTTTAGGGTGTGGGTCGTGACACGTTTTTATGGTGGCCCATGCAGGTTTGTATCACAATTAGTGCGATCTCGTAATGGTGTTCGACTTAAATTACTAATTACGAGCTTGCAATTAGGACATAGGATCTAGGGTATGATAGGAGTTACTTAATCACATTTTAAGAAATTTTTGATTTTTTTATTCCTATGACAAATTCTTTTGTATTGAATTTAATTGTCCTTCTTTGATATTTCTATCATGTGCCATATTGATTCCTTGTTTCAATCTATCCTCAGGATGACGATCACTCGCTCTCAGGCCGCGGGATCTAACGCTGTTTCGGAGAGGCCCGATCCGGTAGGACTTCCACCTCTAGCTACGGGAGCTGTACTTGAGGGAGCTGCCACCTCAGTTCCTGCCCTTTAGGCGGGAGCAACAGCAGAGACGGTTCCAGGAGGTCTTCCACCTCCAGCAGCGGGACCGTCCATAGTTATTCCTGATATTCTTCCACCGCCGCCTCAGCTACCGATAGATACTCAGGGGATGATGGCCCTTCTACAGCCGATGTTACAGACACAGAGAGCACAAGCTGAGGCACAGTACTGCCAGACAGAGGTGATGTAATAGACCAAGGAGAACTCGCATAAGCTGGCAATGGCAGCATTAGAGAGGGGTGCACCAGTTGCAGTTCAGGGAGCACCAGTTCAGCAGCAGGGTCAGGGGAGGCCCGGTACGCACCTAGACTTCAGAAAGATGAACCGAGGTAGTTCAAGGGTACCGAGGGTATCCTATACACGGACGACTGGTTGGAGGATGTCCAGCGGAGTCTAGAGTTGGCAGAGGTCCCGAGAGGACTTTGGGTGACGTCTGCAGCGAGCCAGTTTTTCGACATAGCGCTGACTTGGTACCGCACGGATCCACGTACGTCAGTGAGGGATTTGTCTTGGAAGGACTTCAGGAAGCTCTTTAAGGAGAAGTTCTATCCAGATGTAGCCTTAACAGCTTTGGAGAGGCAGTTTGCCAGTTTGGTGCAGGAGAACTCGTCGGTAGACGAGTATGTAGTAGAGTTTTTCTGCCTGAGCAGGTTTACACCTAGTTTGGTCCAGGATGAGGGGTACAAGGCCCGAAAGTTCCGGAGGGGTCTTATACATGTAGTGTACACTCGTACCTCTGGGAGACGTGACGCGGCCTTTGAGCAGATTTTGATGGAGGCGCAGATTACAGAGGAGGACTTCGGCCTCAAGCCGAAGAGGGGCAATGACATTCCCGGAGCTAGCTCGAGTATGGAGCCAGCGAAGCGACCATATTTTCTGCAGAGGCAGTTTCAGCAGCAGCAACCTTAATTGTAGTTTCAGCAGGCACCGGTGCGTGTCCAGCAGCACCAGGGTCAGGGTCAGAGACCGGCTACACAGTGCACTTTCTGCAGGAAGCCGGGGTACACTAGAGAGGCTTGTAGGAAGAGGTTGTACGTCTTTCTTTAATATGGGGCGCCCGATCACCAGCTGAAGGATTGCCATTTTGGGGGAGTCCGAAGAGGCCAGGACAAAGCGCAGCCGACCAGAGGACCAGCAGTTCAGCAGAGAGGTCCTCCACTTCAGATCCAGCAGCAGCATTTTGTACAGCATCATAGGGGAGCCCCTGCGGGCAGAGTGTTTACCCTGACAGCAGAGGAGGAGGCAGAACCAACAGGCAATGTTGTGGCAGGTCACGTTCTTCTTGATTCATTCCCTGTATTTACCTTATTTGATTCCGGTGCTACTCATAGTTTTGTGTCTGTTTCCTTTGCTGTGAGACACAACATTATTGCTGAATCTTTGGGTAGGACTTGCAAGATATTGACCGGGGGAGGCATCATCCTGGTTAACAATATCTGCAAGGGGCGAAGAGTTACTTTAGGAGGCCAGGATTGAGTGCGTGCTTGCTCGTAATGCCCCTTCCGAGGTATGACGTGGTACTCGGAATGGATTGGTTGAGCATGCACCATGCTAGTATAGACTGTAGAGGAGGTAGGATTCTGTTTAGGCTGCCGCGAAAGCCAGAGATTGTGTTTGCCAAGGGAGCAGCTGAGCCGGGAGATGGGTTCTATGGAGCTTTACTGGCGGGACAGGCATTATCGCATCCATTGATAGCTGATTTTATGGATGTTTTTCCCGAGGAGTTTCCTGGGATGCCACCAGATAGAGACGTTGAGTTCTCTATAGACTTAGTGTCGGGTGCTGAGCCTATCTCACAGCATGTCTATAGGTTCAACAACAGCTAGTTGGCAGAGCTGAAGAAGCAGGTCGACGAGCTGAAGGACAAGGGATTCATTAGATCCAGTTCATCGCCTTGGGGAGTGCCAGTTCTGTTTGTACCGAAGAAGGATGGTACGATATGCGTATATATCGATTACAAGGCGCTCAACAACCTTACTATCAAGAACAAGTAACCGTTGTCGAGGATTGACGACTTGTTCGATCAGTTGAGCGGCGCCAAGGTGTTTTTGAAGATAGACCTGAGGTCCGGTTATCATCAGCTGAAGATGAAGCGAGAAGACGTTCCTAAGACAGTTTTTTGGATTCGGTACGGCCAGTACGAGTTTACTGTGATGCCATTTGGGTTGACCAACGCCCCAGCAGTGTTCATGAACTTGATGAAGAAGGTATTCCATCATTACCTTGAAAAGTTCATGGTGGTATTCATAGATGATATCTTGGTCTACTCAAAGACGCCAGAGGAGCACGAGGAGCATCTGAGGATTATGCTCGAGACTCTAAGAAAGGAGCAGTTGTACGAGAAGCATTCGAAGTGCGAGTTTTTCCTTGACCAGGTCGAGTTCTTGGGTCATGTTGTGACCGAGCACAGGATCTCAGTAGACCAAAAGAAGATTTCTACGGTAGAGTCTTGGTCTACGCCCAATTCAGTTGTCGAGATTCGAAGCTTTCTGGGTTTGGCGGGCTACTATCGAAAGTTCATCCAGGATTTCTTACGGATTACGGAGCCGATGACTAGACTGACCAGGAAGGACGTGGAGTTCGTTTGGACTGAGGAGTGTCAGGCCACCTTCGATGAGCTAAAGAAGGGATTGACATCAGCTCCGATCTTGACATTACCGTCTGGGACCGATGGTTTCTCGATCTACGATGACGTTTCTGGCAGGGGTTTGGGTTGTGTTCTTCAGCAGCACTGGAAGGTGATTGCCTATGCATCTAGGCAGTTACGTCCTCATGAGAAGAACTACCCGATTCACGATCTGGTGTTGGCCGCTGTTATCTTTGCCCTGAAATTGTGGAAGCACTACCTGTACGGAGAGCGGGTTGAGATCTTTACTGATCACAAGAGCTTGAAGTTCGTGTTCACTTAGAAGGAGCTGAACATGCGGCAGAGACGTTGGCTCGAGCTGATGAAGGATTTCGATATCGCCTTGCAGTACCATCCAGGAAAGGCCAACGTAGTTGCAGATGCCTTGAGCAGGTATCCAGTAGCTATGTATCTGACAGCAGACTGTCATCTTTTGGCTGACCTGGACAGTTTGGGAATCGAGATGAATATTTCGGGCATGGAGGTACAGATTTAGGGTTTACAGATTCAGTCTGAGTTGATGGACAGAGTCAGATTAGCACAGTATGATGATGTTGCCCTGAGGAGCATCAGGGAGCAGGTGCGGGCAGGGTTGCTCGACGATTTCTCTATTGTCGAAGATGGGTCACTGCGGCACGGTGCTAGACTGTGCGTTCCGAGTGGGGAGCTTCGAGAGGAGGTTCTTCAGGAGGCACATCGCTCATAATACTCTATGTATCCTGGTGCCAACAAGATATACAGAGATCTGAGAGAGCATATTTGGTGGTACGGCATGAAGCCCGAGGTAGCTCAATTTGTATCTCGTTGTCTGGTTTGTCAGCAGGTGAAGGCCGAGAGGCAGAGGCCTGGTGGGTTGCTACAGCCACTACCCATTCCTGAGTGGAAGTGGGAGCACATCACCATGGACTTTGTGACCGGAATTCCACGATCTCCAGGAGGGAAATATGCGATTTGGGTCATAGTTGATAGATTGACCAAATCGACCCACTTTTTGCCTTTCAAGGTGGGATTGTCTACGGAGAGGTTGGCAGAGCTGTACGTTCATCAGATTGTACATTACATGAGGTTCCAGTGAGCATATTTTCAGATCGGGATAGCCCTTTCACTTCCCACTTCTGAAGGAGTTTGCAGGCTAGCTTGGGCACCTCGCTCAAGTTTAGTACCTCTTATCACCCCTAGACAGACGGGCAGTTAGAGAGGACTATCCAGACCTTGGAGGATATGCTTCACACGTGTGTGCTTAATCTCGAGGGTTCTTGGGAGGATAATCTTCACCTGGTAGAGTTTGCTTACAACAACAGCTATCAGGCCAGTATAGAGATGTCGACATTCGAGGCTCTATATGGACGGAGATGCCTTACTCCCTTTTTATGGGATGATGTTAGCAAGAGAGTGTCGTTTGGACCGGAAATGGTAGTGGATGCACCTGAGAAGGCCAGGTTGATTAGAGACAGACTTCGGGTGGCTCAGGATAGGCAGCGGCATTGGGCCGATAGCCACCGGAGACCGTTAGAGTTCGAGGTTAGTTTCAGTTCCTGTTTGTGATGTTTGTGATTTTATTTATCCTGTGTGCTGAGTTTGTTTTATGTCTAGGCTGGTGCTTTGGTGCTTCTAAAGATTTCTCCGACACGGGGCACGATTCGCTTTGGCAGAGGCGGGAAGCTTAGTCCGCGCTACATCGGACCTTTCACTATCCTTGAGAGGGTCGGTGCAGTGGCTTATCGGCTAGACTTGTCGCCTACGCTAGAGGGGGTGCACAACGTGTTCCATGTGTCGGACCCCAGCCATGTATTGGACCATTCAGCGATCGAGGTGGGGCCTACTCTTCACTATCCAGAGCAGCCAGTGGAGATTCTGGATCGTAGGGAGAAGGTGCTCCGGAACTAGGTTATACCCTTGGTTCGTGTTGCATGGAGGCATCACTCTCTAGGTGTAGCACACAATTTTCCAGATGAGGGTAATTTTGAAATTTTTTAATTATAATTATTATTTATTGATATTTGTTTTATATTATGATTTTTGGTGATTTTTAATAATTTTTAAACTATTTAAAAACTGTTTTAAGTCATGGCTTATGATTTTGATGTACTGCCAGTAAAACCCTAGAGACTGCATGACCTAGAGACTAACCATGTCATTAGGATGATTTAATTATCATTTTTAGCCTAGGGGTAATTTGGTCATTTTGACTTATTTGAATTATTTGATGATTTATTGAATTGGTGAATTCTAGTTTGACTTTGACTTGTTGAGACCTAGTGGACTAGCCTAGAAGCTAACCCTAGCCATGGTGACCCTAGTCTAACTTAGATTAACCTACTTTTAGTCATTAAAAACTAATTTTGGATTAGGAGGATTAGTTTAAGTGAAATTATTTCATGGTTTGTGGTTTAATGAAATGACTTGTGATTTAAAGACTTAATGACTTGTGACTTGGCCCATGTCCCATGATTTGACACCCTAACTCTAATTCCTTCCTTTATGACCAACCACTAGGGCTCCACTCCCTATAAATAATCTCCTCATTGAGTCCTTGCCTCTTTTGTATCATTCCAACACATAGGAAAAAAAGGTATTTTCTCCCTTTCCAAAAATTCCTATAAATTTATTTTAATTTCTTTTTAATCCTAGCCTTTTGCATTAGGACCTAATTGATGTATGTTTATTATTTCTGGCGGTTAACTTCAGTTTGGGATCAATTTGGAGCATTTAGCCATCAAGAAGAACACCCCCCCATTTGGAGCTTTTTTATGCTTTTTGCACCTATAGGTAAAACTCCACAAATTGATCTAAATTTCTATTTTCTTTGCATTTAGGGCTAGATCTAGGAGTTCCCTAGCTGTCTCTCAAGTTTGGGTCAATTTCGTGTCCGTTTTGTGTCCGTATCGGGCACGTGTCAATGTGTAAGTGTAGGTGTTTGATGAAATATCACTTAGGAATTTATTTTCGATTTTTGTAAATACAATTAAATGAATTTGTAGATCTAAGTATGTACATTAATTTTAGTGAATGGTGTTTGGTACTTTGGTGTCATTTTGTGTCGGTTTTTGGTGTTGGACACGGGTGCACGACACGAGCGCACTGTCCTGCATCACGGGCTGGATATCTTGCTGTGTCGGACACGTGGACACGCCAAATTTTGGGAGGATGTCAAGCCACTGACTGCCATCATCCTTTCAAAATTTGGGGCCATTTGGTACAGTATGCCAGGAGTTCTCCTCCTCGTACTGGCCACACTGGCCGCGCGCGCGCGCTGTGCACGCGTGGAATTTGACCACTGACACGCTGCTAGAACACTGACACGACGCGATCCCGACACGGTGTAGGGTGCTAGACCCCTAGCCCTATCCTAGGCGAACCTATAGCCACGGGGCACGTTTCCAAATTCGTGTCGTGCCGTGTCCACGAATGATGTGCACGCGTGCACGACACTTCCTGAACACAGTTTTGTGTCTGTATATGTGTGGTCATTTGGACACATTAGTGTCCATTTGGTTGGACACAAACACCCCCTGTGACACGTACACGTGTGCAAGATTAATTACCAAGCTTTAATTTAGTATATTAACATGATTTTATTTCAAAATGTGCTTTTCCCATTTAATCACTGATACCATGTGTCTTTTTCGAAAATCCTAAATTAATCCCTGTTTAATCTGATTTAGATGATGTTTTAAATTGCCACATTGATTCCTACATGTGTATTAGTTCCTACTAAGTTGGTTTTGCAAGTTAGAGTTAGGTTTTTCACTTGAGAAATGGGATTTTGGACTGCTTATTGAATGTAGACTGATACATTCTTTCGAAATTCTGATTTTATGTTTCCCCTTCAAAAACTAAATCTTGATGATTAAATTACATACTTAATTCATGGACATATGTGATAGCTACTGCTAGGTGGGATTTTCAGGTTAGTTTAAGATTTCACTCAAGTAATTAGAAATTGAACATTGGGTTTTGGCTGTGCTAGGTGGACTGATACACAGTCCTGGGAATTTAGTTTTCTGAATTTCCATTCTTCTAACACTGATTTGAAGATTCATCTGTCCATATTAATTCATTTAATTAGCTAACTGTCATTTGCTATTCCTGTAATGAACTGACTTTGAAGTTGGTTTGCTATGTTTAAATCCTGAACTTGAGTCCCTGTTTAAAGCTGATTTTTTCCTTGATGTTTAGTACTAGGCTAAACTCATTTACATGTGTTACTTTACTGCAATAGGGTGGTTTATGTTATGTAGGGAATTGGGTTTTTCGAATTTAGTTGGATTTAATATGTTAATTGCTATTGATATCAACTGTCATTTTCTATTTCCTGTAATGAACTGAATTTGATGTTGTGAACTGAAACTTGATATTTCGATTGGGGTAGCAAGTTTAGGTTCCTTGCATTAAAGCTTAGTCCATTAGTTAACTGTCAATTGCCAAGTTGCAGTGTTTTGCACATCAAATTCTGAAATATATCACTAGGCAGAGAACCTACTTGACACTCATCCACATGAACACCTAAGTTCATCCCTAATACACACACACACACATTGCAAATCCTGAGTTTATACACATTTGACACTATGCTCACACCACTTTATGTCATTCACCCACACTACACACACATGTGTATACTACAAATACACACACTCTAAGTCCCTGAGAACACATTGTTTCACACACTCAATGTTCCAATCACATACACACACACCCTCATTTGACACATTGTTTTCCAGATTTACAAATACACACACACCCACATGGTCACATGCACACCTAGGTTGTCACACTGATTTCCCTACAACCCTCACTGTTACACACAACACATAGCCCCTTCTCACATCTCTATATCTATATATGTAATATATATGTATGTATATATATGCAAGGTAGATAATAAATGTATGAATGTAAAAATGTAATATACATGATGTATTAGGATAGTTTGTGTTTTGGTATTGTGGTTGAGGGCTTAGAAATGGTAATGTATCCTAGAGATAATATTATAGTGTATGTATACCTATTATATATATATATATCTATGAGATATATTTAAGTATATGTTATGGTTTATGGGTTAGAACTTAGGAGTCTAGTTTTAATGTAGGTTTTAGATAATCCTAGACTAGTATGGACCTATGTGAACCAATAGTTGACCCAAAACCCTAAAATGGACCAAGGTTGACCCAATAGTTTAAGATTGACTGGTGTTGACCAAAAGTCAACATTGAGTCCAGATGTGACCAACTGACCTAGTTTGACTAGTATTGTTGACTTGGGTTGTCCCAGAGTTGACCAAGTTTGATTTGGACCTAGTTTGACCCAAACAGTTGACCAGGTTTGACTTAGAGTTGACTTTGACCTAGATTGACCTAGAAATCATGTAGATTGCATCCTAGACTTCACTTATCTTATTTTAAACATATTATAACCCATATTACTCTGTCTAGGACACTGTGACTCTGGTGCAGACATATGATATTACACTACTCTTTTCAGAGTAGCAGGCGAGTACATTCTCTGATAGTTCTTCCATTTACTTGTCGTCTACTGTACTTCAATTGTAGCCAGTTCTATTTGATTCTATATTACAAACACGATTTGATATTACTGGATCCATTTCACACGACACTCACGTATTCGTGTCAGGCCTCTATTTCTGGAACCACCTACTGGAATCACCCTGGAATCATTTACTGGAACCATTCGTGTACTGGCTGGACTTATACCTATTTTCGTGTCGGGTTATGGATTCACTTGTACTTGCTGGATGGGGAAATATTGGAATAGGCATGTGAACATACCCAAATACTGGAACCACTCCCTTGGAATTATACTGGAACGATAGCCATCCCACACTTGGCCGAGTGTGCGTTGTGCCGTATTACCTACAGCCGTTCATATGTCGATCCCGATATTTTAAAACACACCGCTAGAGTATAGACTGGACTCACCCTGGAATCTTTGATCACTGACTGGACTCACCTTATACTGGACTCGTCTTGTACTGGAATCATCTGGTATTGGATTTACATTGTCTGGACTCACACATGACTCTTATTATACTGTCTGGACTTATATCATGCTACTCTAGTTCAGCTAGATTATATTTTATAGTCTTCATTGCCATGTTTCTCTTCTTGTTTAGCTACTTACTTTCCTTGTACCTTAACTGTTCTCTACATCACTACCTGTATAAAACTGCCTTGATTCATCAATATAACTGTCTATAACTGCTTTATAGTTCTCTGTCATTTACTTGGGATTTCTTGATGAGTAGTACTCGTTCCTGTCCTGACTGGACCTATTGAAAATTTTATAGATGATTGCCCTGGGGACACATGCCCTACATATTATGGACCAGGAGATGGCTTAGCTACCTATGGCCCGACACTCAGGAGTGATCGGGAGATTAGCTAGTTGTCTTGTTTTAGCTTTCATGCTTTAGAACTTGAGTTATAAATAAGTTGAGTTATGTAGTTTGAGAGTGTCTAAGATTATATTATTTAGTAGTTGGTTTATTGATGTTATTTAGTATTAGTTATAATCTTCTGTGTTATCACATCGTGCTTAGACTATGATTGATATTACATTATATCTATACTTGTCCTCCATTCGGAGTTGATATTTTGACAAGTATATTTTATAATTGTGTGATTTGCTGGTTAGATAGTGACCTAGAACAGCGTTCTACCGTCGACACTGCGGCGTAGGCTGGGCGTCGTTACGTACTCGTACTCTCACAGTGGGTGCGGGTCGTGACACATTTTTAGTGGTGGCCCATGCAGGTCGAGAGTCGTATTAGTACGATATCGTGGTGGTACGGCGACATAGTTGTACTACTGCGAGCCTGCGATAGGATTGAGAGATAGGCTATAACGGAGAGGTACTCAATCACAGTTAGGACTACTTGAGACGATTTCTAGGATGACCCTTGAGAATTTTATTATAAGCTATCTCGAAATTCGATTCTGACAGTATCTGTCTATCTTCCTTGATTTATCGTTGAATTTGATTCTTGGTATTCCTTATTAACTTGATTTTCTACTAAGATAACATTATGGGCTAGGTGCCTCAGTCATGGAATGTAGAGTCTTCTACAGCCATATCAGCTGGTTGGGCGATGAGATAGAGTCTGATCTTTGGATGTATTTCTCGGGTGTGGGAATTTAAAATTTTCGCAGCCAAGCTAGCGGCAATGCAAAAATTTTAAATACCATGATTCTAGAGGTAGGTACATTTGTTGTGGACTCTATGGATTATCACAGCCATACTTACTGGGGTGACAAGAATTCTGGTAACATGATTCTGGATAGACGGGTATGATTATCATATTGCAGAATAGATACCATATAGATGGTGCCCTAGTATAATTGAGTGGAATATCAGGATGGATATTACTTGAGTGTCATAGATTAGATAGAGGAAGCTAGGCCACCTGTAGCTCAGCACCGTGCCCCGCACCGTTAGAGGGAAACATCCTAGAGGGGCAGGACTTTTGCGCTGACAGTCGAGTAGACCGACGCTACGGGTGACGGGTTAGCATGTCTGTCCTTCCTGTTCTTCTTTCCATCTTGTTGTGTGATTCCATTACTACCTGTCAGGATATTGCTTGTGATTTGCTAGATAGTGTAGCTACCCTGTTCGAGACTGTGGAATCAAGACAAGTAGGTTTTTTTTTTGCATGTTATCTATCGACTTTGATTGATTGGGTGTTGACCTAGTACGGGTACGATCATCTTAATTTTGAGGACAAAAATTTTCTAAGAGGGGTAGGATTGTAACACCCAGTTTTCTAGATGAGGGTAATTTTAAAATTTTGTAATTATAATTATTATTTATTGATATTTGTTTCATATTATGATTTTTGGTAATATTTAATAATTTTTAAACTATTTAAAAACTGCTTTAAGTCATGGCTTATGATTTTGATGTGCTGCCAGTGAAACCTTAGAAACTGCATGACCTAGAGCCTAACCATGTCATTAGGATGATTTAATTATCATTTTTAGCCTAGGGGTAATTTGGTCATTTTGACTTATTTGAATTATTTGATGATTTATTGAATTGGTGAATTCTAGTTTGACTTTGACTTGTTGATACCTAGTGGACTAGCCTAGAAGCTAACCCTAGCCATGGTGACCCTAGTCTAACTTAGGTTAACCTACTTTTAGTCATTAGAAACTAATTTTGGATTAGGAGGATCAGTTTAAGTAAAATTATTTTATGGTTTATGGTTTAATGAAATGACTTGTGATTTAAGGACTTAATGACTTGTGACTTGGCCCATTGCCCATGATTTGACACCCTAACCCTAATTTCTTCCTTTATGACCAGCCACTAGGGCTTCCCTCTCTATAAATAATCTCCTCATTGAGTCCTTGCCGCTTTTGTATCATTCCAACATATAAAAAAAGGTACTTTTTCCCTTTCCAAAAATTCCCATAAATTTATTTTAATTCCTTTTTAATCCTAATCTTTTGTATTAGGACCTAATTGCTGTATGTTTATTATTTCTGGAGGTTAATTTCAGTTTGGGATCAATTTGGAGCATTTGCCATCAAGAAGAACACCCCCCATTTGGAGCTTTTTTATGCTTTTTGCACCTATAGGTAAAACTCCACAAATTGATCTAAATTTCTGCTTTCTTTGCATTTAGGGCTAGATCTAGGAGTTCCCTAGCTGTCCCTCAAGTTTGGGTCAATTTTGCGTCCGTTTGGTGTCTGTATCGGGCACGTGTCAATGTGTAAGTGTAGGTGTTTGATGAAATGTCACTTAGGATTCTATTTTTGATTTTTGTAAATGTAATTACATGAATTTGTAGATCTAAGTATGTACATTAATTTTATTGAATGGTGTTAGGTATTTTGGTGTCGTTTTGTGTCAGTTTTTGGTGTTGGACACGCGTGCACGACACGAGCGCACTGTCCTGCATCACGGGCTGGATATCTCGCTGTGTCGGACATGTGGACATGCCAAATTTTGGGAGGATGTCAGGGCATTGACTGTCACGCCCCAGAACCAGAATACTGGAGAGCGGGGGCAGACATAGCCAGCTACGTATATTGAAATAGAATACATCTCAACTATACGGTCACGGCTGTCTAGATATGAGGGTTTACTACAAGCCAACAGTCTTTTAAGGTCAAGCCTATTGTCTCAATCTCAAGCAAGTAATATAATTACAAGATGTATGATCATTAAATATACAATAAAAGGCGTCCCAAATATTACATATCAGCTGATCATGAAGCTAGTCGTACAAAATGTTAGGACTAGCAAGAGTTTAAGTCATACATGATCAACCCTAGGATTTGTTAATCATGTTTACAGCCCGTAGGCAGACAGTAAGTAAAAGTGCATCGAGCTAACAGGTGCTCGTCGGCTAAACGCCTCAAAAGAATAAATTTACAATAGAGTGAGCGAAACAAAATAGAAAACCCACTCGTAGCCCGGGTTCCTTCTAGTCGCCACCATTGGGCTGGAAGCTTGGTAGATCCTCGGGAGCTGCTCCGAAATCTGGCCACACAAAACCAGCTGGGTCAACCCCAGAAAGAGCAAGTGCCACAAGGGGGCCACGAATTAAGAACAAAAGCCAGCAATCAGCACAAGAAAATTTAATATTAAAACTAAATTACGAAAACATGTCAGGATGATATACGACGAGATAAACATGGAACTATTTCGATAGCCAGGTTACAACCCGTAAACCAAACAAGGACCGGGGTTGTAACCCTTCATCTGAACAGAGCTTGGTTTTCCACCATTTATCGACAAGATAATAATGTAAGAAATCAAGACAGGAAGCAATCTTGTACTAGATCAAGACATGGCTAAACTGGTTATACCTCATTCAATCAATCACGGCCAAGCAGATCCTACGGCTTACTACTTTAACTAACTAGGGTTATCACAGGCCTAATTACTAACAAGATGTAATGAGATTGTTCCACAGCCACAAGCCCTGCAGACCATCCAGGCTACCCAGGACGAAAGATTAGGGTTGAATTCAGGTGGGTACATCGCTCAGAAGACAAATATACCCTTAGGTGACTTAGAGGGTGCAACACTCGACGGTGCGCTGGAAATGTGCCCTACTCGACGGCAGGCTACAGATCCCAAGAGCGCCCAGGTAACGGGATTGCCTGTAGCTGTGTCAATCTCTTCATGACTACTGTGTTATTCTAGTTATTAACCTTAATCCATTTTAGTAGGTACTCCTGACCGTGGTATTCAGGAGTCCCATCCTAGACATGATGCAAGACTGGACAAGTGGATTAACAAGCAAGCAAGAAAGAACCACCCACGGTGTCAAGACAGGTCAAGTTAAGTTATCAAGATAAATCATGTCAGGAGTGCGCCACGATGGGCCACTATCATGTCAGGTTGGTCATGTCAGGAGTGCACCACTACGGGTCATTATCGTGTTATGCTAGTGCCTTGTCATACCAAGCCATGTGCAATAGTCATTCCAAACATATTAAGTAAAATCAAGTTCATGACAAAAGGCGTAAGGATATAAAATGGGCATGAAATATCTAATAAAATATTAAAATACGGGTCAGGGGATGCGTACGCACAAAAGCACGCACGCAGGGGGAATGCATACGCATTATAACACGCACGCAGGAAGGCAGCGTATGTGAAAGTCACGCACGCTCAAGGGGGCAGCGTAGGTAAAAGTCACGCACGCTCAAGGGGCAGCGTAGGTGAAAAGTCACGCACGCTATAGGAAGCAGTGTGTGAAAGTCACGCACGCTCAAGGGAGCAATGTGTGAAAGTCACGCACGCTACAGGGAGCAGCTGCGTAAAAAGTCACGCACGCTCAAGGGAGCAGCATACGTGAAAGTCACGCACGCTCAAGGGAGCAGTATGTGAAAGTCACGCACGCTACAGGGAGCAGTTGCGTGAAAAGTCACGCACGCTCAAGGGAGCAGCATACGTGAAAGTCACGCACGCTACAGGGAGCAGTGTGTGAAAGACACGCACGCTCAAGGAGACACGCTTCCAACAGGAAGCGCACTCAAGCCTGCGTACGCAGCGCTAAAGAGCGCACGTAGCTCAGTGTGCGTAGCTAAACAGCTCTGCACACTGCTCACTGTCTTCTCCCAACAGCAAGAACACATGGCTGAAACCAAAACTTCAAAGCATCATAACTTGGCCATCCGAACTCCAAATCCGGATTTCCAAGGCTCCAACTGGAGTAAAACTGAAAGCTCTTCCACATGGAAACATCAGAACTCAAGGAAAACCAACCAAAAAGGATCAAAACATACAAAATCCAAAAATAGCAATAACTTAGATCTACATCAACAGAGACTCCAAATCATAAAACCCAAGAACTAATGTTGATCTCCATGTCCTAAACTAGCAAATGGACAAAGAAAAGAGGGTCCTCATGTAGTGGCAAGATGCACTTGCCTAGGGGTTGGGGAGTTGTGTGGAAGAAGAAGAAGAAGAAGAAATTAATGGTGGTTATGAAGAGAGAGAAGAGGTTGGTGGAGTTATAAAGAGGGTGTTGTGGTGGGTTGAGGGTGTAGCATAGGGCTAGGGTGTTCCAACACATAAAACCGAACCAAACCGAACCATCCCCAATAAAACCGAGCCATGCCAAAATCAAAATATGAGAAATACCGAAATCCTACAAGCTTAAAAAATAAAAATACATGCCAAAATCCAGATACGAGTATAAATACGAAATACGAGAAAATATGGAAAATGAGGGTGACAACTCTACCTACCTTAAAAGAATTCCGTCCTCGGAATTTAATCAAGGAGCTAGAGATTGCCACGACAAGCTACACTAAGCACAGGCAAGTTACACTAAGCAGTCCAATCATACAATCATACAATGCAAGCAAGGAAGGGAAAATGTAAGGCATAAGAAAGACATTATACCTCACGAGTCAAACAGGTAGGGATATCGCGATCGGATGTCGTCCTCATGCTCCCACGTTGACTCACCTAGAGAGTGATGACCCCAAGCAATACGGACTAATTTAATAGTCTTGTTCTTGAGTATCTTTTCCCTCCGGTCCAAAATAGACATGGGCCTCTCCTCATACGAAAGGTTGGTACCAACAACCAATTCTGAATGGTCTAGGATGTGGCTCGGGTCCGGAATATACCGTCGTAATTGGGACACGTGGAATACATCATGCACCTCACTTAGCGACGGCGGAAGAGCGAGACGATAGGATACATCTCCTACTCGCTCTAGAATATCGAACGGCCCTATATACCTAGGACTAAGCTTTCCCCGCACGCCGAAACGAATGACGCTGCGGTTAGACGAGATCCTAAGGAATACATGGTCGCCGACAGCAAATTCTAAGGGACGCCGATGAGGATCGGCCCAGTGGCGCTGGCGGTCCTGGGCAACTCGGAGGTGATCTCTGACCTTCCTGACCACTTCAACCGTCTGGGAAATCAATTTGGGTCCAAGCATCTGCCTCTCTCCGACATCGTCCATGCTAGCGGGGATCTTCACTTCCTGCCATAAAGAGCCTCGAAGGGTGCCATCTGGATACTGGCCTGATAACTGTTGTTGTACGAAAATTCTACCAGGTGCAAATGATTCTCCCATGAACCACCGAAGTCAAGGGTGCAAGATCTCAACATATCTTCAAGAGTCTGGATTGTGCGCTCTGATTGTCCATCCGTCTGCGGGTGATAAGCTGAGCTGAACTGAAGACGAGTCCCCAAACTCTTCTGCAAGCTGCGCCAAAAGTGTGATGTGAATCTTGAATCCCTGTCCGAGGTGATGCTGACTGGCACACCGTGAAGCCTGACGATCTGCCTGAGATACATCTCTGCTAGCTGCGCCGTCGACTGTCCAACTCTGAATGGGAGAAAGTGTGCTACCTTCGTGAGACGGTCAACTATAACCCAAATAGCATCTCTGCCGGCCGGAGATCTGGGCAATCCGGTCACGAAATCCATGGTTATATGCTCCCATTTCCATTCTGGGATCGGTAAGGGTTGAAGAAGTCCAGCGGGCCTCTGATGTTCAGCTTTAACCTGTTGGCAAACCAAATACCGAGAGACAAACCGGGCTATCTCCCTCTTCATGCCATTCCACCAAAAATGCTGACGAATATCACGGTACATCTTCGTACTATCCGGATGAATAGAATACTGTGAACTGTGGGCTTCTGCCATGACTTCCTGTCTGATATCTCCACTGGGTACACAAAGACGAGTGCCGTGCCGAAGGGTACCGTCTTCATGGATACATAACTCTGGTCTTCTTCCTGCTTCACACTCTGCTCTGAGTCGCTGGATCTTAGAATCTGTTGACTGCGCCATCCGGATCCTCTCAACTATGCTGGACTGAACCTGTAGACTGGCCATCAATGCCACACTGGTAGGAAGAACTACTTCAATTCCCATCTTCTGAAGATCTGCCAATAATTTTGGTTGCGCCGTCAGGAGATAAACTCCGGCTCTTCTGCTCAATGCATCTGCTACAACGTTGGCCTTCCCGGGATAATACTGCAAATCCACGTCATAGTCCACCAATAGTTCGAGCCATCTTCTCTGCCGCATATTAAGGTCCTTCTGGGTGAAAACATACTTCAGGCTCTTATGATCAGTAAAGATCTCCACTCTATCTCCGTACAAGTAGTGTCTCCACAACTTCAAAGCAAACACTACCGCCGCCAATTCCAAGTCATGGGTCGGGTAATTCTTCTCATGATCACGAAGTTGACGTAACGCATAAGATATTACCTTCCCATGCTGCATCAAGACACACCCCAATCCTCTGCCTGAAGCGTCGCAATAAACTGTGAATCCTCCGGTCCCATCTGGAAGGGTGAGAATGGGAGCCGTTATCAAACCTCGCTTCAACTTCTCAAAAGATTCCTGACACTCTGCTGTCCAAACAAATGGCACATCCTTGCGGGTCAACTGGGTCATCGGCGCTGAAATCCTTGCAAAATCTGAAACGAACCGCCGGTAGTAGCCGGCCAATCCAAGGAAACTACGAACCTCTGCCACTGAGCTAGGTACCGGCCATGACTCGATAGCCACAATCTTTTGGGGATCCACTTCCACTCCTCCTCGGGTAATGATGTAACCCAAGTATGAAATACGATCGAGCCAAAACTCGTATTTACTGAACTTGGCGTACAACTGATGCTCCCGAAGCGTCTGAAGGACGACTCTGAGATGCTGCTCATGCTCTGCTTCACTCTTGCTGTAGACCAGGATATCATCTAGGAACACGATCACAAATTGGTCCAAGTAAGGCATAAAAATGCGATTCATGAGGTCCATGAATACTGCCGGCGCATTGGTCGCTCCAAAGGGCATAACAAGGAACTCCCAATGTCCATACCTCGATCTGAATGCTATCTTCGGGATGTCCTGCTCTCTGACTCTGATCTGGTGGTATCCTGACCGTAAGTCGATCTTCGAGAACACTGAAGCCCCTCTGAGCTGATCAAACAAGTCATCTATCCTCAGAAGAGGGTATCTGTTCTTGATTGTCACCGAATTCAAGGTGCGATAATCAACGCATAGCCTGGACGTACCATCCTTCTTTTTCACAAGAAGTATCGGGGCTCCCCAAGGCGATCCACTTGCACGGATGAATCCCTTGGTCCTCAGTTCTTCAATCATCTTGTACAAAATCTCCAATTCTGAAGGCACCATCCTGTAGACTCGCTCTGACACTGGTGCTGTCCCGGGAATCAAGTCTATAGTGAACTCAATCTCCCGCTCTGGCGGTATCCCTAGAAGCTCCTCTGGAAAGATATCTGGAAACTCTTCAACTATCCGGGGTAACTGCACTGCTGCTACTGCCATCCGCAATGCTGGGGAGGATGGCTCCACTGCGCCTCTGGAAAATGAAAACTCTGGCTCGGCGGGGATACTAAAGACAACTCTTCCAATATGGCAGTCTATCCTAGCATACTGGTTCCTCAACCAATTCATGCCTAGGACTACATCATAGTCTGCCATAGGAAACTCTATAAATCTAGCGGGGAACTCCCTACCACTAACTACGATCCGACACGAGGAAAACACTCGATCTACTCCCACAAGACCATTACCAGTAAGTATATTGAGCCTCACTGATAATGACTCAGGCTCCAATCCTATCCGTGTCGCAAATCGTGCAGACATGAATGAATACGATGCACCAGAATCAAACAATACCGAAGCTGGAAAGGAGTTGACGAGAATAGTACCTGCCACTACCTCACCTGGTGCAACTTCTTCTTCCATAGCCATCATCATGGCCCGACCTTGTCCTCTGGCTGCGGGTCCCCTCTGCTGGAAACCTCTCTGCCTATTCTGGGTCTGAGCTTGGGCTTGTGCATACTGCTGGGGGTGCTGTTGCTGGAATGCCTGAGACTGAGGCGGCAAGGGCCTCGAAGACTGATACTACTGCTGCTGAACTGGTGCTGGGGCCGGTCCTCTCACCGAAGAGCTAGAAGGGTTGGATGCTGATGAACCACCCCTGTTCGGGCAAGCTCCAATTCTATGATCTGCTGCTCCACAAGCCAGGCACAATCCTTGCACCCTGCGACAATCTGCCACTACATGGCCTGGCTTCCCGCAATAAGAACATCCTATCGCGAAAGTCTGCTTCTGCTTCTGCTGCTGCGGGTACGTCGGGGTCGAATACTGAACCGACGTTACTGAGGCTGCCCGCCTCGGAGTTCCAATGGTCAATCCCCTAGCTGCCGGGGCTGGAGCTGATGACTGGTGCATCTGGCTGTGGGACCGCTTCCTGCTTCCGGTCCTATCCACGATCCTCTGGGAGGTGTACTCATGCCTCCTAGCTGCTCTCAAGACTGCATCGAATGTCTGGTGCTCGAACTGCTCAACCGCCAACAAGATCTCTAAATGTAGTCTATGCTGGAACCGCTGGGCCCTATCAAACTCGGTCGCCACCAAGGTGGGGGCAAACCTACTCAGCCTAGAAAACTCTGATGCATAACTGTCGACTGATCTGCCTCCTTGCTTTAAGTTGGTAAATCTGGTCTGCAGGTCGTACCGAGCCACAACATCAAAGTACTTCGTCTGGAATCTCTCTCTAAACACTGCCCAAGCAATGGGTGCTACTAATCCCATGGCTTGTGCCACCCACAAACTGCGAGCTAGGTCCAACAACTGCAGGCGCACCACCGCCACCTTCTCATTCTCGGGTGTCCTAGCTGCTTCTAGAACCACCTCGGTATCCTGAAGCCATGCATCCACGGCAATCGCATCCTCGGTGCCGTCGAAGAAAGGAGGGTTCAATCGCTTGAAACTGTTGGCCGCCTGGTTCCCTGGATGTCCGCCTCGGGTCAAAGCATCTTGAACTGTCTGGTGCAGGGCGTCGCTTCGACGATCCTGGGAAGCTATCAAGGTTCTGATGAGGCCTACTAAGGTACCATCATTTGGCTCTGCGGGCTGGATGGGCCGAACTGGTGACTCTCCTCTAGTAGGTATCACTCTGAAGGCGACTCCGAAATGCTGGGCTTGATCTCCGGGTTGCTGCTGGCCCACGGGAGGTGCTCCTCCTTGCTGATCGGCAGGGTCAGGTACAGTGCCGCTGAGGAAGACGACACAGAAAAACAATAAGGAAGGACCAGGACAGATCAACGATACAAGCATGTAATCAAGGCAAGAATTTCAAGGATTTGAAAATACGGGCGGAGATCAAGGGCGAATACTGATTGAGACATCTATTCGGTAAACCCTCATATTTCTTGATTGACAAGACCTGCATGGGCCACCACTTAAACCATGTCACGCCCCAGAACCAGAATACTGGAGAGCGGGGGCAGACATAGCCAGCTACGTATATTGAAATAGAATACATCTCAACTATACGGTCACGGCTGTCTAGATATGAGGGTTTACTACAAGCCAACAGTCTTTTAAGGTCAAGCCTATTGTCTCAATCTCAAGCAAGTAATATAATTACAAGATGTATGATCATTAAATATACAATAAAAGGCGTCCCAAATATTACATATCAGCTGATCATGAAGCTAGTCATACAAAATGTTAGGACTAGCAAGAGTTTAAGTCATACATGATCAACCCTAGGATTTGTTAATCATGTTTACAGCCCGTAGGCAGACAGTAAGTAAAAGTGCATCGAGCTAACAGGTGCTCGTCGGCTAAACGCCTCAAAAGAATAAATTTATAATAGAGTGAGCGAAACAAAATAGAAAACCCACTCGTAGCCCGGGTTCCTTCTAGTCGCCACCATTGGGCTGGAAGCTTGGTAGATCCTCGGGAGCTGCTCCGAAATCTGGCCACACAAAACCAGCTGGGTCAACCCCAGAAAGAGCAAGTGCCACAAGGGGGCCACGAATTAAGAACAAAAGCCAGCAATCAGCACAAGAAAATCTAATATTAAAACTAAATTACGAAAACATGTCAGGATGATATACGACGAGATAACCATGGAACTATTCCGATAGCCAGGTTACAACCCGTAAACCAAACAAGGACCGGGGTTGTAACCCTTCATCTGAACAGAGCTTGGTTTCCCACCATTTATCGACAAGATAATAATGTAAGAAATCAAGACAGGAAGCAATCTTGTACTAGATCAAGACATGGCTAAACTGGTTATACCTCATTCAATCAATCACGGCCAAGCAGATCCTACGGCTTACTACTTTAACTAACTAGGGTTATCACAGGCCTAATTACTAACAAGATGCAATGAGATTGTTCCACAGCCACAAGCCCTGCAGACCATCCAGGCTACCCAGGACGAAAGATTAGGGTTGAATTCAGGTGGGTACATCGCTCAGAAGACAAATGTACCCTTAGGTGACTTAGAGGGTGCAACACTCGACGGTGCGCTGGAAATGTGCCCTACTCGATGGCAGGCTACAGATCCCAAGAGCGCCCAGGTAACGGGATTGCCTGTAGCTGTGTCAATCTCTTCATGACTACTGTGTTATTCTAGTTATTAACCTTAATCCATTTTAGTAGGTACTCCTGACCGTGGTATTCAGGAGTCCCATCCTAGACATGATGCAAGACTGGACAAGTGGATTAACAAGCAAGCAAGAAAGAACCACCCACGGTGTCAAGACAGGTCAAGTTAAGTTATCAAGATAAATCATGTCAGGGTACTTGTCAGGAGTGCGCCACGACGGGCCACTATCATGTTAGGTTGGTCATGTCAGGAGTGCACCACTACGGGTCATTATCATGTTATGCTAGTGCCTTGTCATACCAAGCCATGTGCAATAGTCATTCCAAACATATTAAGTAAAATCAAGTTCATGACAAAAGGCGTAAGGATATAAAATGGGCATGAAATATCTAATAAAATATTAAAATACGGGTCAGGGGATGCGTACGCACAAAAGCACGCACGCAGGGGGAATGCATACGCATTATAACACGCACGCAGGAAGGCAGCGTATGTAAAAGTCACGCACGCTCAAGGGGGCAGCGTAGGTAAAAGTCACGCACGCTCAAGGGGCAGTGTAGGTGAAAAGTCACGCACGCTACAGGGAGCAGTGTATGAAAGTCACGCACGCTCAAGGGAGCAATGTATGAAAGTCACGCACGCTACAGGGAGCAGCTGCGTGAAAAGTCACGCACGCTCAAGGGAGCAGCATACGTGAAAGTCACGCACGCTCAAGGAAGCAGTGTGTGAAAGTCACGCACGCTACAGGGTGCAGTTGCGTGAAAAGTCACGCACGCTCAAGGGAGCAGCATACGTGAAAGTCACGCACGCTACAGGGAGCAGTGTGTGAAAGTCACGCACGCTCAAGGAGACACGCTTCCAACAGAAAGCGCACTCAAGCCTGCGTACGCAGCGCTAAAGAGCGCACGTAGCTCAGTGTGCGTAGCTAAACAGCTCTGCACACTGCTCACTGTCTTCTCCCAACAGCAAGAACATATGGCTGAAACCAAAACTTCAAAGCATCATAACTTGGCCATCCGAACTCCAAATCTGGATTTCCAAGGCTCCAACTGGAGTAAAACTGAAAGCTCTTCCACATGGAAACATCAAAACTCAAGGAAAACCAACCAAAAAGGATCAAAACATGCAAAATCCGAAAATAGCAATAACTTAGATCTACATCAACAGAGACTCCAAATCATAAAACCCAAGAACTAATGTTGATCTCCATGTCCTAAACTAGCAAATGGACAAAGAAAAGAGGGTCCTCATGTAGTGGCAAGATGCACTTGCCTAGGGGTTGGGGAGTTGTGTGGAGGAAGAAGAAGAAGAAGAAATTAATGGTGGTTATGAAGAGAGAGAAGAGGTTGGTGGAGTTATAAAGAGGGTGTTGTGGTGGGTTGAGGGTGTAGCATAGGGCTAGGGTGTTCCAACACATAAAACCGAACCAAACCGAACCATCCCCAATAAAACCGAGCCATGCCAAAATCAAAATACGAGAAATACCGAAATCCTACAAGCTGAGAAAATAAAAATACATGCCAAAATCCAGGTACGAGTATAAATACGAAATACGAGAAAATATGGGAAATGAGGGTGACACTGACTGACATCATCCTCTCAAAATTTTAGGCCATTTGGTGCAGTGTGCGAGGAGTTCTCCTCCTAGCGCTGGCCGCACTGGCCGCGCGCGCTGTGCACTCGTAGAATTTGACCACTGACAGGCTGCTAGAACACTGACACGATATGACCCCGACACGGTGCAGGTTGCTAGACCCCTAGCCCTATCCTAGGCGAACCTATAGCCACGGGCACGTGTCCTAATTCGTGTCGTATCGTGTCCACGAATGATGAGCACGCATGCACGACACTTCCTGAACACAGTTTTGTGTCTGTGTATGTATGGTTTTTTGGACACCCTTGTGTCCACTTGGTTGGACACAAACACCCCTTATGACACGTACACGTGTGCAATACCAACCTTTAATTTAGTATAATAACATGATTTGATTTCGAAATGTGCTTTTTCCATTTAATCACTGATGCCATGTGTCTTTTTCGAAAATCTTGAATTAATCCCTGTTTAGTCCGATTTAGATGATGTTTTAAATTGCCACATTGATTCCTACATGTATATTAGTTCCTACTAAGTTGCTTTGCAAGTTAGATTAGGTTTTTCACTTGAGAAATGGGATTTTGGACTGCTTGTTGAATGTAGACTGATACATTCTTTCGAAATTCTGATTTTATGTTTCCCTTTCAAAAACTTAATCTTGATGATTAAATTATATGCTTAATTCATGGACATATGTGCTAGCTACTGTTAGGTGGGATTTTCAGGTTAGTTTAGGATTTCAATCAAGTAATTAGAAATTGAACATTGGGTTTTGGCTGTGCTAGGTGGACTGATACACAGTCCTGGGAATTCAGTTTTCTGAATTTCCATTCTTCTAACACTGATTTAAAGATTCATCTTTCCATATTAATTCATTTAATTATACTAGCTAACTGTCGTTTGCTATTCCTGTAATGAACTGACTTTGAAGTTGGTTTGCTATGTTTAAATCATGAACTTGATTCCCTATTTAAAGATGATTTTTCCTTGATGTTTAGAACTAGGCTAAACTCATTTACATGTGTTACTTTACTGCAATGGGGGGGTTTATGTTGTGTAGGGAATTGGGTTTTTCGAATTTAGTTGGATTTAATGTGTTAATTGCTATTGATATCAACTGTCATTTTCTATTTCCTGTAATGAACTGAATTTGATGTTGTGAACTGAAACTTGATATTTTGATTGGGGTTTCAAGTTTAGGTTCCTTGTATTAAAGCTCAGTCGATTAGTTAACTGTCAATTGCCAAGTTGCACTATTTTGCACATCAAATTCTGAAATATATCACTAGGTAGAGAACCTACTTGACACTCATCCACATGAACACCTAAGTTCATCCCTAATACACACACACACATTGCAAATCCTGAGTTTGTACACATTTGACACTATGCTCACACCACTTTATGCCATTCACCCATACTACACACGCATGTGTATATTACAAATACCCACACTCTAAGACCCTAAGAACACATTGTTTCACACACTCAATATTCCAATCACATACACATACACCCTCATTTGAGACACTATTTTCCAGATTTACAAATACACACACACCCACATGGTCATATGCACACCTAGGCTGTCACACTGATTTTCGTACAACCCTCACTGTTACACACAACACATGGCCCCTTCTCATATCTCTATATCTATATATGTAATATATATGTTTGTATGCATATGCAAGGTAGATAATAAATGTATGAATGTAAAAATGTATATACATGATGTATTAGGATAGTTTGTGTTTTGGTATTGTGGTTGAGGGCTCAGAAATGGTAATGTATCCTAGAGATAATACTATAGTGTATGTATACATATTATATATATGTCTATGAGATAGATTTAAGTATATGTTATGGTTTATGGGTTAGAACTTAGGAGTTTAGTTTTAATGTAGGTTTTAGATAAACCTAGACTAGTAGGGACATATATTGACCAATAGTTGACCCAAAACCCTAAAATTGACCAAGGTTGACCCAATAGTTCGAGATTGACTGGTGCTGACCAAAAGTCAACATTGAGTCCAGATGTGACCAACTGACCTAGTTTGACTAGTGTATTTGACTTAGATTGACCCAAAGTTGACCAAGTTTGATTTGGACCTAGTTTGACCCAGATAGTTGACCAGGTTTGACTTAGAGTTGACTTTGACCTAAATTGACCTAGAAATTATGTAGATTGCATCATAGACTTCACTTATCTTATTTTAAACATATTATAACCCATATTACTCTGTCTAGGACACTGTGACTCCGGTACAGACATTTGATATTATACTACTCTTTTCAGAGTAGTAGGCGAGTACATTCTCTGATAATTCTTCTATTTACTTGTCATTTAGTGTACTTCAGTTGTAGCTAGTTCTATTTGATTCTATATTACAAACACGATTTGATATTATTGGATCCATTTTATGCGACACTCACTTATTCGTGTCTGGCCTCTATTTCTGGAACTACCTACTGGAATCATCCTGGAATCATTTACTGGAACCATTCGTGTACTGGCTGGACTTATACCAATTTTCGTGTCGGGTTATGGATTCACTTGTACTTGCTGGTCTGGGAAATATTGGAATAGGCATGTGAACATACCCAAGTACTGGAACCACTCCCTTGGAATTAAACTGGAACGATAGCCATCCCACACTTGGCCGAGTATACGGTGTGCCAAATTACCTACAGCCGTTCACATGTCGATCCCGATATTTTAAAACATACTATTAGAGTATAGACTGGACTCATCCTGGAATCTTTGATCACTGATTAGACTCGCCTTATACTGGACTCGTCTTGTACTGGAATCATCTGGTATTAGATTTATATTGTCTGGACTCACACATGACTCTTATTATACTGTCTGGACTTATATCATGCTACTCTAGTTCAGCTAGATTATATTTTACAGTCTTCATTGTCATGTTTCTCTTCTTGTTTAGCTACTTACTTTTTTTGTACCTTAACTGTTCTCTACATCACTACCTGTATAAAACTGCCATGATTCATCAATATAACTGTCTATAACTGGTTTATAGTTCTCTGTCATTTACTTGGGATTTCTTGTTGAGTTGTACTCGTTCCTGTCCTGACTGGACATGTTGAAAATTTTACAGATGATTGCCCTGAGAACACATGCCCTACATATTATGGACCAGGAGATGGCTTAGCTACCTATGGCCCCGACACTCAGGAGTGATCGGGATATTAGCTAGTTGTCTTGTTTTAGCTGTCATGCTTTAGAACTTGAGTTGTAAATAAGTTGAGTTATGTAGTTTGAGATTGTCTGAGATTATATTATTTTGTAGTTGGTTTATTGCTGTTATTTAGTCTTAGTTATAATCTTCTGTGTTATCATATCGTACTTAGACTATGATTGAGATTACATTATATCTTTATTTGTCCTCCGTTCGGAGTTGATATTTTGACAAGTATATTTTATAATTGCGTGATTTGTTGGTTAGATAGTGACCTAGAACAGCGTTCTACCGCCGACACTGCGGTATAGGCTGGCGTCGTTACGTACTCGTACCCTCACAGTGGGTACGGGTCGTGACACCAGGTGAGATTAGTGTGGGGCCCACACACTAGTTAGCCATGGCCTACATGTTAATTATTTTAGTTAGTGGCTAGGCTAATTTATTTTGGATAGGATTAGTTAGATTAGTGTGTTAGAAATGACTAAACTAGCCCCTGACTTAAACCATTTCCAATGTATTAATAAATAGATTATGTAGGGGCTTTTTGACTTTTCACAAGTGGACACCTAGCCCCCTCTATGGCCGGCCACATTGTGTGGATAGGCCTTGGTCGTTTCATCATTATCCCCTTTTATTTTCTCTCTCTTGTTCTTTCCGAAATTTCTAGAGAGCAATTCCTATCATTTTCTCCACCAAATCCTTCCATTTCTCCACCCAACCTTCTTCTTTCCTTCTCTACTCAAGCCAAGGAGGAATCTACCCAAGTTTGGGAGGATTCGGAGCTCGTTCGTGTCCGTTTGGGATTCCTACGTGTCGGTGGCGTATCGGGAAGCTTTTTCTTTGATCCGATCTACCAGGAGGTATAAATCCCTTCTCATTCTTATTTTTCTCATGCATTAGGTTGATTTTGACCCATAGAAATGATCCCCATGGTTGTGTCTCCATTTGTGTCTATTTCATGTCCGTTTGGAGACTTATAGATGTGTCCTATGTGTAGGATCGTATCCTAGTAGGAAAATCCCTATTTGGACACATGTAGATTTATTAAATATTGTTTAAATGTTGTTTTAATATTAAATTCCAGATTTATAGGTGTTTAGAGATGTGTTTTCCTAAGTACAATATTGTATCATATTATTTAATCTATGTGTGTATATATATATATATATATATATATATATATATATATATATATATATATATATTTTTTTTTATATATATATATATATATATTATATATATATATATATATATAATATATTATATATATATATATATATATATATATATATATATATATATATATATATATATAAAATATATATATATATATATATATATATATATATATATATATACATTACATGTATATATATATATATATATATATATATATATATATATATATATATATATATATATATAATATATATATATATATATATATATATATATATAAAATATATATATATATATAAACTATATATATATAATATATATAGATATATATATGTACATAATATGGTGTGTAATGTATTGTATTTTCATTTGGTTGTGGGTATGGTAGGTTCGGCCAAGGAAGAATGGGTGGGTGTATGTGTTAGAAAAGCGATAGTGAATGTGTATTGTAGGGAAGGTATTTGAGAGTTTGTGTGAGAGAGTTAGAGAGGGGTTTGTATGTGAGATGTGTGGGAGTAAAGTGTGGAGTTGGGGGAAAACCCAGCTACTAACAGCAGCAGGACAGCACCATTTTGCTGTCCCAAAATAATCCAACTTCATGTCCATTTCAGTCCCTTGCGCCCCCCAAAACCTGTCCAATAAATACCCCTTAGTTAGCCTATATGGTTATCCCCCTTTGCTCCCAAAATAGTCCATTCAACCCATGTTGGCTATCCCAATTCAACCCCCAACATACCCCCATTGCTGTCCCTAATAACCACCTTTAACTGTCCAATATCAGTCCCTAAACTCAGCCACATTCCAGCCCCTAAACCCAACTAAAACCAGTCCACTAAACACTATGTTGGCTGTCCAATATCCGCCCATCAAACCAACACCATAACAGCCATTGTATGCCCCATAACCACCCCACAAATCAGCCTAGTAACTTGTCCAAAATCAGTCCACAAACCACCCAATATCAGTCCACTTTAATGCCATTTGTGTGTGTGTGTGTGTGTGTGAGCCTATAAGAGTATGGCATGTGCCTATAGGTGTTAGCCTATCTGTAAGCCTAGGTGAGAGCCTATGAGTGTGGTATCATAAGTGATATATGTGAGTGTTGTATGTGAGTGAGTTGTGTGGGTGAGTGTTAGGATAATGTGAGGATGGTATATGATATTGGTAAGGTAATGGGTAGGGTAAACCAACATATGTTCTAAGATAGGCTAGATACCTAGGATACCTATATTTCTTGGTAGGTAAACTTTAGTTAGGATAGTATCTAGCTACCCTAAGGATCCTAGGCTAGTATCTTGGGTATTAGCGGAATTTTCTTTGTATTGGGCAAGGTATCGGGATTTACCTTGGTAAGTGTAAGTAGGTTTTACCTAGAACTAAGGTATTTGAGTTCAGAGTCTAAGATATGGTTAGAACTTGGTTCCCTTGGTTGATAATGATCAAATATAGTGCTCCTAGACTAATTTTGACTTCGGTTGACCATTTTGACCAAAAGTCAACAAAACTCAACCGAGAGTCAAACTTAGCCTTCAAGTGAGTAGATTTGACCGAAACCAAACCAGAGTTGACCAGTTGACTGAAAGTCAACAGTTGGTCAATATTAGACTAGTTTGACCTAAGGTTGACCTAGAGTTGACCAGAGTTGACCAGAGTTGACCAGAGTTGACCAAGGTTGACCAGTTGACCAAAAGTCAACTATAAGTCAACCTTTGATCCCGTTTGACCTAGTTTGACTTGGATTGACTCCCAGTGACTGGGTACGACCTAGTATGAACTAGTATGACCTAGTATGACTCAGTTTGACCTAGATTGACCTAGTTTTGACTTAGACTTGCATTCATGACTTAAATTAGTTTTCTTTTACAGTATAAAACTCAGTTTGACTCATAGTATCTTATTTTAGGTATGTGATTACTCTGAGCATCTGTTCATCTTATCAGCTCAGGACCATAGGCGAGTACATTCACTGATAGTTTTTATTGTCTTGATATCTACTATATCGGATTCAGTTGTAGTATTTTACATGATTCCCGACACGACGGTTCACGGACTAGTATACGTCGGATCCTGTCATGAGATATTATTCCTGGACTTTCTTGGTATATTGGTATGTGATATTTCTGTGTTTCGTGTACTTATATAGACATTGATTTGGGAGTGGGCTGGCCTCCTGCTCTTGAATCCTATGTCATGACGTGCCATATCCAGATCCGTGATATTATTCGAGGATAGAGGAATTATTAGGGTTTATGTGATCAAAGCTCCCTGTAACTATTTTGCTAGTGCTACCCTCACCTCACGTAGGGTATAGCAGATACCCCGTATGCCAGTTATCCAGGTTGGCCGGCATGACTCTCCGTTGAGGTCACCGCGGATTGTCGGGCCAAGTGGATAACCCTACCTTGATTCCATAGCCAATCACATATCGCTCTAATAGTTCAAATCACATTTTACATTTATTGTCGTATCTTATATCCAGTTTAGCTTTACTTTCTGTGCTTTCTCACCATGCTATGATTCCATTACTCACATGCTCTATATGCCTTTATACTGTACCTTGGTTTGAGACTAAGTCATGTTTGAAAGAAGGGTTACAACCTCGGTCCTTGTTTGGTTCAAGGATTGTAACTCGGATTTCGAATGGTTCTCAAGTCGCCTATATCTTTGTCTTGTATTTTATTATACTGTCTCTAGTATTTGACAATTCATATGGAACTGCTGTTGGTGTTTGTACTTGTTCATTTTTCTGACAGAATACCGTTGATATATTACAGATGATTCTGAGAATGATTGTCAGACCTATTATGGGGTCGAGTCTGACGGAGTAGACTTGGATCGTGGCTTGATAGTAGAGCCACTAGACTTTGCTCGCCCTGAGTAGTATAGCTTAGTTAGATTTGCCTGACCTGCGAGCCAGCTAGTACTTTCAGTTTGTAGTATCTTATATATATTTTTTATGACTCTGGGATGTTGTGTATAGCTCTGGACTTCTGTGGACCTTGGACTTATTTTCTGCTTTTATCTATCATATTTCTTTTCATGCTATCTACCTTAGTTTTGTATTTGTGATTGAGACTGTATTGCTATATCACCTCCATTCTGAGAGTATATACTGTACAGGTACCTTTATCTGTTTTAGTTGTAGTATTACAGACCCAATATACAGCGTTCTACCGCCGATTCTTCGGCGTAGGTTGGACGTAACTACGTGCTCGTGCCCCTCTTCAGGGTGCGGGTTGTGACATCACTGGCTCTACCACCGCCACCGTCATCACCACCGAGGCACCACCGCCACATCTTCTCACCACCTCCGACACTAACCCGCTGGACCCCCTTCACCAAACCACCACCACCAACACCCGAAAACCCAAGGGAAGAAAAACCCTAACCTGGGCCGGTCGTCTTGCCACCGACGCGTCGA
Organism: Iris pallida; assembly: GCA_029216955.1. Lineage (NCBI taxonomy): Eukaryota > Viridiplantae > Streptophyta > Magnoliopsida > Asparagales > Iridaceae > Iris > Iris pallida. The sequence continues at coordinate 3,027 of JANAVB010013726.1, read as the reverse complement.
ATAGTCCTCCCCTTCCTCGCCACGGCATCGGACCTCCTCCTACGTGCCGTATCGTGCTCCGCAGCCCCGCAGTCGGCGTCAGGTGCTGGAGCGTCACTCCTCCTCCTCCTCTCAGCCGCCGGCGCCCGACCCCGTGCTCCACAGGTGCCGCCCTCCAGTGAGATCCTCCCCCGACTCCGCCGGCCTCCGCCCGGAGCGTGCCGCCCGGATCTCCGGAGCCGTACGCCCATCCGCCGCCTCCGCCCAAATCACCGTCACGCCGACCGCCTTGTCCCCCGCGGTTGGTCGATCTCCCCCCAAACCGAGCTTCCAATCGCCGCCGCGTTCTCAGTCGCCTCTGACTTTCCGTACCACCACCTTCCGGCGACGCGCCGGCGCACCAGCCTGAGCACGTTGGCCGTCGAGGCCCGGCCACCGCCGTGCGCACGTCTTCTTCCGCCGACGAGCCCAGGGGCCGAAACCCCTCTGTAAGTCTCGCACGCTTCTTTACAATTCCTCTCTCTTCTTACTTTTTTTCCAAAAATAAATATGTGTGGATAGCAGCTACTGTCTCTTCTATATTTATTATGTTATTTTTATTTTTTGTTTTATTTTACTTTCTCTTCATTGTTGTGTTATTATTATTATATTAGTGTCATTATTTATTTATTATTATTATTATCATCATCATTTTTATTATTATTATTATTATTATTATTATTATTATTATTATTATTATTATTTCTATTATTATTAATTATCGATATTGTTATTCTTTAAAGAATGGTTACTAATTCTAAATAGGATGTAATGTTAATAGTACATTAATGATCTTGATGTTGTATACTAAAGAAATTTCTTGTAATTATATTTTACAAATGGTAATAATGGTATCAGTACATTAATGGAATTAATGTCACTAAGCATGAAAATTTAATATATATACACACTAAGAATTTTCATGTAATTATATTTTTGATAAAAAAAAATATAGTTTTATTCTTGGACACTACTTGTAATTTCAAATAGATATTTAAAGCCGTAAAATATTATATTATCAGTATTTTACTATATTTATATATGATTTTTGCCTAAGTATATATATATATATATATATATATATATATATATATATATATATATATATATATATATATAAACAAAGTTTTGTTTTATCCCTATATCAGTATTTAAACTTAAAATTTTCCCTAAGACAATTTCCAAATATTTACTATTTTAATTACTAGTTTTCTATCTATAAATTATTTTACAAAACTATGGTATTTTTCCTAAAAACGAGTTTTCATTTTTCTAATTAATTATCTAAAAACCTATTTCGGCTAATAAAATTTATTGTTTCAAGTAATGGAAATACTTTATAAAAATATTTTATAAAGTATGTACTCTCCGCAAAATTTCTTTTCTTGTCATCACAAATTGTGACTGCTCATTCAAACCTATTTCGTCACGGATTCAGACCCTTACACATCGACCTCAGCTATTAGATAAAACAGGACTTGTCAGAACATCGCACCACACCAGACCACAAACCAGGCAAGACACCTTGCCTTTACTGTTTAAATTTCTTGTGCAATATCATGCATGCATTTTCTTATTTTTAGCAAATAAAATATTGTTCTTTCAAAACTATATATAGATGCAAATTATTAAACTTTATGCAATTGGCTTAGAGTTAAGGGACCACCGTATGTTTAGTGCATCTTATAAACTATCACGATGTGCCACGGGTTGTGTGTGAGTTGTGAGTAGCATATAGCTTCGGACTTGCGTACCGACCGTACATCGGTACGTACAGGCCATGCGTAGGATATAACTGTTAGTAGATTGTGTATAAGACTTGACAGTTATTAAGGATTAAACAGTATCGTAGAGACGACGCATGTATAGTATCATTGGAGGGAGGGAACAGTTATTAGCGTAGGGGCTACATTTATTTTTACACACATTTTGGACCGATAGTGACTCGGAAGAGCGCTACTTACTACCCCGGGCCGATGGCCACTCTTTATTACTCTGCTGATCCTACAGCCCCTGCGTAGAACGTTGTCCTCAAAGTGCATATCACATAGAATGGTTAGGAACCTTTACTCGTGCATACTTTTTTGTTGAGCTTTTATTATTCAATTTATTGGCATGATATTATGTGTCTTGTTACGTCCCTCTGAGGACCTGGTGATCTCTCTAGGTGTGTGTTTCGTGGTTTCTTACAGGTGCTCTAGCTAAGGCTATTCCTTCCTTCGTGATGATTGATCTTGGACTCGTCACTTGCTCTCGCTCGCTCAATTCTTTTTTTGTATATTTTTCCATATTTAATTTAGTTGGTAGTAGATTTGTCTCCGTCCAACTATTGTGTACATGACAAACTCAAAGTTTCTTTTATATCATTATTTATCTTTGTGGGTGAGATTTAGTGTATTTATAGCTTATGTATACATACGAGCCGTATATTTACTCGTAGGTATACAGCTGTCATGATACATTTCTAGTCTTACTATTTTGTGACTGGGGCATTACATATTTTTGTGGTAGCCCATGCAGGTCAAGTTTGCCGTTTCGGTTACATGACTGTACCGAACGGGCCTGCAATATAGGATTAGAGTCTAGAATCTCATCAACCTACTTGACACCCTTTCTTGACTTCAAATTCAGAACTATCGTTCGGCCTCCTTGATTTGCATCTTGCTTGAGCTCTTCCTGCCGTAATCCTTATTTCCATACTTGATAGGAAGATGACTACACTAGTATATGCTCATAGGTTAAGCACATGGCTGAAGGATTACATTGACCATTAATATGCATTAAGATTTTAATTGAGTCATAATGGTATTATTTTCCTAGAAATATGATCGTAAGGATTAGTTAATTCCAAGTTGGGTAGCAGCATATTACTGCCTTCAAAGGATAGTGAGAATATTATTTTGTTATTACAAGGTTGTATACACAAGAGGATAGCTGGAGCGAGAAAACAAATTTTTGATTTACAATTTTTTTTTCCTTTTGAAATGGTGAAATAGTTATGATTTATTA